>PVKU01010702.1:32285-49824 GCA_004027475.1 Anoura caudifer | reverse complement strand
ATGTCCTCACCCCTTCCCCCACAGGTATGAGTTGGGGGAAGGGACACATGGAGCAGGGACATGCAGAGCTGCTAATCCATGGCATGGTCATTTAACATATCTATAGCCTTTGGCTGGTGGCTTAGATGTGTTAAATAGCTGTGGCCATGCTCTGAGCCAGGGGGATGGAAAGGACTCCCCCCAAGACGTGACTGGGGGAGGAACCCCAAGTTACAGCACCTGCGTGGGAGCTTGGAGAAGACTGGCTCCAGAACATGGGGACACACCTGCCCAGACTCATGATGACAGCCTAGTAAACTTGGAATAATACGGGAATGCTGGCAGGTGTAACTGATTGTAGGAGTCGGAAATGGGGGTACAGAGGAGATTTGGCGCAGGGATTTGAACTGAAACATGGCAGCCATTGAGAGAATTCCATGCGGTTTCACCAGAGTGCAGACCCCTGCAGCTTTGGTGAAGAGGGAGAGCCACGAGGTTTTGCCAGAGTGGGGACCCCTTCCCCACAGCTTTGGTAGAAGAGGACCATGCAGCTTTGGGGTGCTCCCTTTGGCTGCGTGGCCTGGAAAATAAGAGAGACTTTTCCTGGAAGAAGGGGGAAAGGACTCTTGCCAGGAGGCCATGAGAAGGTGCCACATGGCTTTGGATTAATTAGAGATCCTGCCTGGACAACGACGACACAACTGACGGTACCAGGAGCCTGGATCCTGGATGTTTGCTTCTTTTCCTGAGTTACGGTGCCCTGAATTAGGGCAGAAGGAGATAGGAAGCACTGTGGGTATAGGAAGCGTCTATGGGTATCCTAAAGGACTTTGATATTTTAATGAAGACATTAGGTCGCTACTTTAACTCTGTATAGCAATAAATAAACATTTCCTTTCCTTTTCACAAATCTCTGGCTTTGAGAGACATCTTTCCATTAGGCTGCGGACATAAATGAACCTTTGGCCCCTGTGGCCTTCTGTGTTCTGTAACACTTCTAGGTGGGTGCCTCAGGGGCTCCTCATCTGCTCTCTGGGTGGCACTGGGTGGATGAGCCAAACCCACCTCTGATCCCCAGGGCGGAGCACCGTGTGTCTATCTGCAGAGCATACCCATGTACAACCTGATGGTTCAAGGTGATGACCTCCAAGGTGTCAAGTGCTGCAGTGACAGCTGGACTCACACTCACTGTCAGCAACAGCCACCCTCCCATCTCCAGCCTATGTCCAGAAGCCAGCACACATCCCATGAACTGTGTTTGCTGGTGGCTCGTACGTCACTGTGTTGGGCCTCGGTGTCACCCAGGCCCATGGTCCTCAGCCAGGTGGCTTGTTAGAACCTGCTAGGCCTCGCTGGGACACACCAACCGACCCTCTGTCCCAGGGCAAGGGCAGCCATCTCTGATCTGGGCAGTGACTCGAATGGGGAGACAAGGGCAGCAGGCAGAGTCCAGGACAAAGTCTGGATGCGGTTTCTCTGGGGTCAGGAGAGGGGCTCTAACTCCAACCACAAATTCCCATCAGAGTGGCATGGGGGATGGGCACAGGCATCCTTCCTGTCATGGTATAGCCACCATGGCGTGTGGGCCTCCCTGTGGTCAGTACTTGTCCAGACAGCAGCCAGACCAGCCAGTTCTCAGATCTCTGCTCAGAGTCTTGGCTGACCGGGAAGAACCATCAGCTCCAGGTTACTGAACAGCGTGTGCTGCATGTTTTACCCGCATGGTCTCAAATCTATGAGGCAGAAACACTTTCAGCCACATGTCCAGAAATGTCAGGAAGATGGTTCAAGAGCACGACTGCACTATGGCTCCATCACACAGTCCAGGCCCAGAGGGCCAGCTGCGAGGCAGCCCGGCAGCAGCACCAGGCACACAGCTTCAGCTGTCTTTCTGCTCTGTCTTCCTGGGCCTGTGTTTTGTCTTCCTGGTAGTGAGGGGCTCCTGCACTTCCAACATCACACTTGTCCAGTCCCAGAGACAGGGAGGGAGGTGGGTGGGAGCCAGTTTCTTTTGAACTGGGAGGCCTCTACTGCTGGGCTTGTTACAGTTGGGAAGCCCTCCCCACTCTGGATGAAGCCACAGTTTGTGTCCTTTGATCCCAAGACAGAGATGCCAGGACACAGACAGAGAACAGCAGGGGTTTGTGCCCTTATTCCCAGTGACAGAAATGTGAAGGCATGTCTGGACACTACTTTCTCATCTAAATGGTCCCAAGCAGTAAACCCAGCACTGCCCCCAAAGTGACAGGCAGATGCCAGGAGCTCCAGCTAGATTCTACTGAAGATTGCATAGATCTGACTCAGAAAGGAGAAATTTGCTCCCCTTGGAAACAAAGTCAGAGGGATTGTGATAGGAGGTGGGGCAGTGGCTGCAGGAGACACTCCAGCCCTGACTTCTGGCTCTGCTACCAGCCCTGCAGGGCTGAGGGCCAAATTCAGGGCCTGAGGGTCTGCAGTCTTGGCCGCTGCTGCCTCCCCCTCCTGCCAGCAGAGCACCTGGGATCAGGGCTGCGAGGTGTTCAGCCACTGCAGGCAGGATCAGTGCTCCTTGTGTGACTGGACTCTGGGTCTTAGGGTGAGGTGAAGCTGACTATCAGCTAGGAGCCTGCGAGGAGCCACCCCGCCCCTGACCCCAGCTCCCAGCTCTGCCCGTGCCAACACTCCTGACTGTGGTTTGTCTCCGCCAAGCATCTCGCTTGGGTGTGTTAGTATTTGGTTTCCTTTCTTTCTTTTTTTTTTTTTTTTTTTGTCATTTATATAACTCTAAATGCCCATGGTTATAGCTTTGGACTGGAAAGAGCAAAAATAACACAAATTGAAAAAAAAAATTAACCATATTGTGCTGTAAAGCAAGTTTCAACAAATTTCCATTGAATGAAATTATATAAGGTATGTTACTTGCTCTCATTGCTAATAATCTAAAAATCAGAAACAGAGGGTAACTAGAAAGTCCTTTTATTTAGATGTTATAAAATACACTTCTTTTTTTAATTATATTTTATTGATTACGCTATTACACTTGTCCCATTTCTCCATCATTCCCGTCTACCCTTCACACCCCCCTCACCCACATTCCCTCCTTTAGTTCATGTCCATGTTTCATAAGTTCTTTAGCTTCTACTTTTCCCACACTGTTCTTGCCCTCCCCCTGTCTATTTTCTACCCACCGTCAATGCTACTTATTCTCTGTAACTTTTCTCCCTCTCTCCTCCTCCCACTCCCGTTGTTAACCCTCCATGTGATCTCCATTTCTGTGTTCCTACTCCTGGTCTAGTTGGTTGCTTCGGTTGCTTTTGTTTTAGGTGTGGTTTTAATATCTGTGAGTTTGCTGTCTTTTTACTGTCCTATTTTTTATCTTCTTTTTCTTAGATAAGTCCCTTTAACATTTCATATAATAAGGGCTTGGCAATGAACTCCTTTAACCTGACCTTATCTGAGAAGTGCTTTATCTGCTCTTCTATTCTAAATGATAGCTTTGCTGGATAGAGCAATCTTGGATGGAGGTCCTTGACTTTCATGACTTGGAATACTTCTTTCCAGCCCCTTCTTGCCTGGAAGGTCTCTTTTGAGAAATCCGCTGACAGTCTGATGGGAACTCCTTTGTAGGTGACTCTGCCCTTATCCTTTGCTGCTTCTAGAATTCTCTCCTTCATTTTAATCTTGGGTAATGTAATTATGATGTGCCTAGGTGTGTTCCTCCTTGGGTCCACCTTCTTTGGGACTCTCTGAGCTTCCTGGACTTCCTGGAAGTCTATTTCCTTTGCCAGATTGGGGAAGTTCTCTGTTATTATTTGTTCAAATAAGTTTTCCATTTGTTGCTCTTCCTCCTCCCCTTGTGGTACCCCTATAATTCGGATGTGGGACCTTTAAAGATGTCCTGGAGGTTCCTAAGCCTCTCTTCATTTTTTTGAATTCTTGTTTCTTCATTCTTTTCTGTTTGGTTGTTTCTTTCTTCCTTCTGGTCCACTCCATTGATTTGAGTCCCAGTTTTCCTCCCATCACTGTTGGTTCCCTGTGCATTTTCCTTCATTTCACTTATTGTAGTCTCCATTTGTTCCTCTAATTTGAGACCAAAATCAACCAATTCTGTGAGCTTCCTAATCACCAGGGCTTTGAACTGTGCTTCTGATAGGTTAGCTACCAGTGCTATGAGCTCTGCATCTGATAGGTTGACCACCTCCTGGTTGCTCAGATGAATTAGCTCCGAGGCCCCGGTCTGTTCTCCCTTTTGAGCCATCCTTGGTTTTGTTTTTTTTGTTTTTGTCTGGTCAAGGTTTGTTACATAGTGAGGGGCGGAGCCTTAGGCGTTCACCAGGGTGGGGCAGCCCAGTCACTGGGTTGTGATGCTGGATGTGGGGGCGGGGTCCGAGAGGGAACAATGGTGCTTGCTCCACTCTCTGCCAGATATCAGTCACTTCCGCTGCTTCCCCCAAGCAAACTGGACCCCTCTGGTGCTGATTCCCCAGTGGGTAGTCCTGCACAAGCTCCAGGACCCTGTGGGTCTCCCCAGCGAACTGTCCTGTGAGGCTGGGACTCCCTCCTGGCACCTCAACCCCTACAAGTATTTTCAATGGGTGCTTTTAGGCTTCACTTCCCGGCACTGGGGCTCTGCGTCATGCAGTCTGTCTTGCTGCCTGTTTTTGCCTGGTTTATCTGTGCGCGAATGTGTCCACAGTCCACTGCCCTGCGCGCCCTGCTTGTGCATTCAGCAACAGTGCCGCCTGTGCACCTGGAGTGACTGTGCGCCCGGAACCACCACCAGCTTATCTCACCGCAATCTGACTCCATGGGTCACAGTCTCCTCCAGCCGCTGACTCCGCCCCTCTTACCAGTGTGGGTGAATCGTTGTGGGACTCCCACACAATTCAATTTTCTCTCTGTCCTGGTTGGGCTTTCTTTTTTTTGGTTCTATATTTTTGTTGTCCTTAATCTTGGTTGTGAGAGGAGGCACAGCTTGTCCAGCTATGCCTCCATCTTGGCCGAAAGTCTCCTAAAATATGCTTCTAAATAACCACCTAAAACAAATCACAATTGGAGATAGAAATAACTTAAACTGAGTGATAATAAAAATACTGTGTACCAAAGCCAGATCATTTAGGTTCCAAAACAATCAAGATCATTGGTTCTCAAGCACAAGTGGTTTTGTCCCCAGGCGGACATTAGGTAAAGCAGGGACACATTTTAGATTGCCATGAGGGCTGAGGTGGGGAGGGTGTTACTGGCCAGCAATGAATAGAGGTAATGGATGCTAATAAGCACCTATAGTGCGGAAAAATCCCCCAGGAGAAAGAATTATTGGCCCAAAAGGCCTTTAGTACAATTACTGGGAAGACCCAAGTTAGGGGAGTTAGGGGGATTCCCTCCTTGGTTCTTGTCCCGCTCGAAAGAATAGATTCAGGCAAGGGACAACAAACACAGTAAAAGTGAGGTAGTGGGTTTATTTGTGAAATGCACTTGAGAGGAACCTGCACCCAGCTAGTCTGAGTGCCCCACCTGCTGGGGTTTCAGGGCTTTCAAGCTTGCAGCAAGCCTCCAGGCTTCCTCTCCCAGCCCTTCTCCCTACCTTGGGATTAACCTACAGTTTCAATGTCTTCCTTTCCCAGATAGAGAAAATGGTACAAAGAATTTCAAAGGCTCCCCTCCAGATGCTTGCTGCTGGGCTCATCCTGGTCTCTCTTGTGGCCTTGGAACCTCTGAAAACCTTACCTGACCCAGCTTAGGACTGCTGAATTACTGGGTGGGACGTGTCCGCCCTCCCCCACCCCACCTTGGTTTGCTACCGATCCTGCTTAGCAGTGCTGAGAATGAGAAGCCCTGCTCTGTGTGGAACTCAATGAAGAGTCCATCAGGATGGAAACAGTATATCACTTGCTGCCTAGATCTGAAACAGTGCCTCTCTCTTTGCCCAGACAGCATACAAACTGAGACCTAACGAACAACAACAACAAAAGTTCGCCATCTTGCAAAGATTGGCGAGTGTCCTAGACTGAAAAGACACCCTCAGAAAGTCAGGAGGCAAAAAAGGTCTGACACCTTAGGAGACGGAACCACACTGGGATATGCCTTGGCAGACATCTGAGGGTCACTGCTTCTTCTCATTGCCTGTACATCACTCACATCACTCTTCAATAGCTGTTCTACAATGTAACTACAATCAATAATTGATTCACTGATTGAATCCGCCTCCCTGCACGCCCCGCTTGGCCACCTCGCATTTGGCAACTGCCAACTGTGCACCTGGGGTGACTGCGTGCCCAGGCCCACCAGCCACAGTCTTCTCCAGCTGTGACCCCCAACTCCGCCGGCCGCCGACTCCGCCCCTCTTACCGGTCTGGGTGAATTGTTGTCGTACTTCCATACAATTCAATTTTCTATCTGTCCTGATTGATTTTTTGGGGGGTTCTCTATTTTTGTTGTCCTTAATCTTGGTTGTGAAAGGACGTACAGTGTGTCCAGCTATACCTCCATCTTGGCCGGAAGTCCCTATACTGGTTTGCTAGGACTGCTGTAACCAGGGACCACAACCTTGGTGGCCTGAGAAACAAAAAAAATATTGTCTCGGTTCCAGAAGCTAGAAGTTCAAAATCATGGTGTCAGGTGGGCCATGCCCTCTTCAAAGTCTCTAGGAAAGAATCCTTTTGAGATTCTCAATGCTCCTGATGGTGATGACGCCCCTCAACGTTCCTTGGCTTCCAGCTAGCTGCATTACTCCAACCCCCACATCCCCTTCACTAGGCACTCTGCCCTCTGTGTGTCTGTGCCTTCACATGCCACTCTCTCCTCTATGAATGTCTATCTCTGCATCTCTTTTCTTTTTCTTATGAGGGTATAGTCATGCTGGATTAAGTGCCCACCCTAGTTTATTATGGTCCAGTTTTAATTTGCATCCTAATTACATCTATGAAGGGTCTCTTTCCCAAACAAGGCCACATTTATGGATACCAGGAGTTGGGATTCCAAGTATCTATTTATGGGACAATTCAACTCATAATACTGCCAAAAACACAGTAAGTGCTTTGTGATGTCCTGGTAGGGAAAGAGATGGATCAATGACTAAATAAACAGTTTCTGCTCTGCTGGCAACCAGGTACAAGCATACAGGTGGCAGCTCATTCTTCTGTGACTACAACTACGCTTCAGAATCCTGTGGTTTCTTGGCACCCACATAACCCTACTTTTTCAAATCCATGATTAAATAATCTCACACTAACTCTCACAGTAATTCCCTTCCAGAGCTCTGTATTTATATCCAATTATGGAAAATCCAAGCCAGAGCCTCCAAGGCAACATGTTCAAAGTACTTTTTCCCTCTTCATTTAGCTATTGCAGGGGCCAGCAACTCATGGTGAGGGGCTCCTTTCACCTGTATGTTAGTAACTTGAAGGCAAAGCAGATCTTTGCAACCACATCCTATTTGCAGGGCCGGACAAACTGATAATGTCTGAATACAGAAGTTTGCTACCAGTATCCTTGACTTTGTGACATAGGTAATCGGCATCTTAACTATCTTACCTTTTCTTCTACATTAGAGCACAATGAAAGGAAGTACTACAGAACATCCAAGACCTAAGCTTTCTGGTGTAGTGAATTCTGACTTGTACATTTCCGTGTTGTTGCTTTTTTTTTCATCTTGCTTCAAAATCATAGAGAAATGAAAGTAGCTTCCAAGGTCCTGAGCTCTCATTAGATGTTTTACTTTCTTTGCCAGCATCAGTCCTTTTCTTAACCCTTCCTGACTGGCCTCTCCAAGAAAAGAAAAACAAAAGTGACTTTTTCTTAGGCCAGAAAATGAAGAATACAGTGAGCCTACTTGCTAATTCTTCTGGTTTTGCATACCACTGAGCTGACATATTGAGCTAAATTATCTGCTTGCAGCCTGTAAAGGCAAATTTTTTTAAAAGAAAGGAAAAAACACCAGCACTGGGGTGAAAGAAATATGAAAGAAATGATAAAAGCCACAGGCAACTTCATGCACATTTACTTGTCCTTAGGAAAGTAGCAAAGAATGACATCCCTTGGAAATGTCGGCATTGCTTCACCTACTGAGGATGAGAACCAGAGGTGGGGGAAAATGTGTGCGCGTGCATGTGTGGGTGTGTACACATATATACCTATCTCAACAGTCATTATATTTCTTTATCATCACCAAGTTTTGGTCCCTTCTAATGTGAGATGCCATGAACTTACAAGACTTTAATGGGAGAGCCAGACACTTAGGATCATTAATCTGAGACCTTTTGTCTAGACACAAGGTTAAGTGCACGCCACCTCCTGATTGGGTTGTTGCTGTTCAACACCTTAATCCACTCATTTGTCCCTCGATAAAGAATGAGTTTTAATTGGCCATTTTCCACTCTGTGTTTTATCTTCTACCATTCGAGATGAAAAAAAAACTGCTTCTTCCTATCCTACACCTCTTATATTTGTATTCAAATTTAGATTTACCTTCTTTTAGATTTTTGTACACATTCCAACCCTATCATCTGTGAATGACTGTTTTACTTTACAGATGATTAGAATTACTAAGAGCATTTTTCAAGCTTGCTAGATACAAATTTAATGAACGAAAACCAATTCTGTCTTAACGTGATCCACGATAAATTAGAAATAAAGTGTGCTCTTACAATTTAGAGTACAATGTATAGTGGCATCCAAAGTTGCAAATAAATACATGTTTTCTAACCCTAATGTGATTTCAACTGTGATTCATGGGTTATGTGAAGTGTACTTGTTAATTTACAAAATTTAGTATTTTCTCTTTCTTGTTGACCCATATAGCTTATTTCCAGCGTACAAAGTTATAAAGTACTCTGAAGGAATTAAATTCTTGGTTGTTGAGACTTCCTTTTATGGTTACACATTTACTGGTTAAGTATTCTGGCTTTTGAAAAGACTATGCATTTTGCAGTTATTGGTTGCAGTATTTTATGGACATAAATTAGATTTGGTATGATAATTAGATTATTTATGTAGTTTTACCTTAACGAGTTGTTTTTGTCTGCTTTTTCTATCAATAACAGAGAACACTGTTAAAATCTTCCAAAATTATGAATTAATATGTTTATCTCTTTAGTTCTATTTATGCTAAATATATTTTTGAAGGTATGTCATTCAGAGCATATAAATTTAGAATGTTTAGGTCTTTCTAATTAATTGAATTTTTGATTACTATGAAATACCACTCTTGATCTTTGAAATATGTTTCCTAAAATCTGCATCAACAATTATTAACAATGTTACACTGCTTTTCTTTTCATTAGAATTTGCATACAATATTTTTCCATCTCTTTCTGAATTCTAAAATTTAATGTGTTTCTTATAAGCAGCATAAAATTGTTTTAATAGAGTCTAATTTTAACTGAAATATGGACTCATTTTCATTTAATGAATTTAATATATGAGTATAAATAACAAGAAGAAAAGGATATTTTATCTGGTGTCTCCCAAGTACCTAGAATAGTACCTGGCACATGGGAGATAAGGTGCTCATTACAAATGGCTCATTTAATACATAAATAAATACATGGGTCATGAACATTCAGAATTAAGAATTCTAAATTACATTAGGAACATGAGGGAGGATGACTTACAGAAACACGAACAGGCAGGGCACACCCCAGTTTTCATTTTAGGATCAGTGTCATTGGTGTTAACACGCCCTACAGACAAGGGACAAAAGCATGACCACTGATCCATGGAAGAGAATTTCACTTCTGAAGCCATCAAAGGAAAAGCAAAAAAGATATTTCTAGTAGTTTTGTTGCCACAGGGGATCCCCAAAACCCAGTTTGAATAAATCAAAAACCAAATAGCAGCAGAACATGGTACCAGCTGTAATTCTCCAGACACAGGGATGTTTAAGACAGACTAATCTGATACAAGACACTCCTTGGAATAGTTCTCATGAAATGATGTTCCAACACATTTCCCATAGCTCTTCGTTTCTTCTCAAAGGATTTCCCTCTATTGTATGTTCCAATATTCTAAGGGCTTTTCTTTCTGTATCTTCCCCTGAATAAGCTCATCTCTTGTCAGCACCGGCAGCTCGGCAAATGGAAGAGCTGGGCCTGGCGTGTGGGGCCTGCACAGGTGGGTGGGCCTCTGCCTCACTGGGCAGCCCACCCCGAAACCCTCCTGCTGAGAGCTTTCTCAGAGGGGCTGCTCAGAAATCTCCCATCTTTCTCCAGGAACTCTTCTAGGTATCTGTAATAAGAGAATGTTTGGCAGGAGCTTGGGAACGCAACCTGGGAGGGGCTGATCTGCGGCAGACCCCTGACTGCTGTCACTCTGCCCTGCTGGGTGACACAGCTCCACATGCCAGCCTGGCCGAGGAGGCCTCCAGAGAAAGGGATCCTCAGGCTGCCCTAAGATCAGTAAGTCCTCTGCCTCTCAGATGCTGAGCCAAGCTAGTACCAACAGTTTGCTACCTCCCAGAGAGAGGGAGAAGAATGGAAGAAAGGAGACCACAGTTCACCAGGTTTCTTCATCAGACTTTTAACTGAGGGAGGAGGCAAATGCTTAAAGGGCAGAGCCAACATCTGCCTGCTGACGTTTGGAGGACACTCGCTCATCCCAGGGAGTGAACCAACTGCTCCCCCTTTAAGTCAACAGGGACACAGAAATAACCATTGTTACTGAGGCTTACACAGAATTTCGTGTATCAGGCTATGGGCACGCATGGTATCTGGCACAAACACCTGGTCTTCTCTCTTTTTTTTCAATCTCACTTTGATTTCACAATATCAGCATGTGACCCAAAAAGCCTGGTGAAAACCTGCAGTTGCACCTCTGCACATAAAGCAGCTACATAATTGAGGTTTTAATTGGGCTTTGGACCTCACCAAATCTATCAATAACTGAGCCTCAAGATATATGCCTTGAAATAATTTGTATGGATAATTCTAGCAAGAACAAAAAAAAAGGGATGCAAGGAAGTTAATGAAGAGCTCTCCCTCAAGGGTACTCCAGCTCCAAGAAAGAAAAACATCTGAGAATTCTGGGGGTGGATGTGGACATGGACGTGGACCTTGGAGGCGTGTGGATGGACATGTGGACGCACCTTGTAGGAGTGTAGATGGACATGTGCACGCACTTTGGAAGAGTGTGGATGCACCTTGGACCAGCATCCACCTTACAAGTGCCTTAAGATAGTGCCTTTGGGGCGCTGCTGACTTGGACTCCAACGAGCTTTGACATGCTAAAGCCTGAGACAAATTTAGGAGAGGAAGGCCTCCCCACGGGCTCAGCACAGGCCAGGACACTGAGCATCAGAAACACATTTTTTAATCTGAACCTCCATGGAGTAAAAGAAATGGAATCAGCCTAAGTCCCAGGAACAGGAAAAAAAGAGAGGGCAGGAAATGTTAGGATGATGAAGCTACAGCAGGGTCTTTGCACTCACAAGCCAAAGAGAATCAGGAGCCAAAAGGAACTGAGAGAGAGCGCGGCGAATAAAACCATTAAAGAGGAAGGGTTTCACCGGCAGCTTTTCCAATGAGGAAAATCACACTTTTGGAGGCAACTTCTCAAGTGGGGTTTATTTTAAGCCTTGACAATGAGCAGGAAAAGCCTTTGGGAAGCATGGCGTTCTGGAGGCCTAGGAACAATGTGAAGGTCAAGTTGGAATTATTTACACTCATCAGGGTGGGCCTAGCGTGGATGATTTAAACCCAGGCCAGCTGAAAGGCCGACATACCTCACCCGTTGCAGTCATCATGAGCACCTGCCACGCACCAGGCCTCACTGAATCCTCACAACAATCTTCTAAGGCAGGGCCTAGTTTGATGTTATACTACAGATCAGGAGAACAAGGCCCAGAAAAGGGAAAAAACACTTAAGTAGCCAAGCTAGGATTGGAAACCAAATGAAAGCAATTCCAGGGTCCACACCCAACAATAATAGATACCAGCTGTACAACCTTCACAGGCCCTATTATAATCCCTATTGTACAGGCAGAGAAAGTGGCCAGAGAGATCCTAAAACGCCCTGAAAGTCACACCCAGCTGGTCAAAAAGCAGATTCGCAATTACATCAGGTCAACAATAGACCCAGTTCTAAATCCAGTTCCAAATTTTAACACAGGCTTAGCTGAAATGAAAAAATGATGATGATAAGCATAAGAAAAGAGTTTAACCCTAGCTTTACTCTAATCCCTGCTAATCGCACCTTTAATTAAAAAACTAAAGGGGGGAGAAAAAAAAAGGTGCATATGAGCTTACCCTGCTGGATCTCCCCCTTCATTTGTAAGTCTGATTTCTCCTCTGTTGACATGTTTGCTCTTGTCTGCCAGCCTCTCCCTGCTCCGGGTGTGGTGCATGGATCAACATCATCAGCAACATCTGGGAGTTCCCCAGGAACGCGGGATCTCAGGCTCCCTGAATCAGGATCTGCATGTTAACAAAACCACCAGGTGACTGGTGTAGACAGGGAACTTTGAGATGCACTGACATGACCCCAAGACATTTCAAATTTCAGCCATTTTATGAAGAATTCTCGTCTGTGTATCTAAAGACAACATTGGCTAGTGAGTGCTGATTTTTACATACAAGAACTCTACCCAGAGACACCACTGGCAACAAGAACAGCCTGAGGGGAACATGATGAAATGTCTCAGAATTCCCGTTTACAGGCTCGGGAGCCCACTTTGGGGGACCCCAAATCACACCCCAAATTGCCCTCAACTCCCCCTGTACCCAGTCACCTGTGGCATCTGCCGAAGTGACTCTGCCTCCTCACCCAAGATACCCACCCACCCTTCTACCTGTGCTCTGGGTCTGTTTTTCAGAGATGCGGGGTAGGTGTCACGGTTTTCAAACACTGCCTTGCTGAATGACAGGAGAAAAACTATCTTTTGCTAACCTGGAAAAAAATGCACCCAAAAATGAAGTCATAGGGGAATAACAATGAACCTTAGGGGCTGCCCTAAGCAAGCCTAGGACAGGATTGAGAACTTCCTTATAAAGACATATGGCAGTTCCTCAGTGGCTGAGCTGTGGGTGGTCTGGGGCTGAGACCAGAACCGTGGGATCCTGGGTTATAGAAGGTCAGAATAGCTGCTGCCGCTGGTCAAATCTTCCATGAGTCCTTGAGGGAGACACATGGGAAGGGACCCTTGGCTAAAAGGAGGACGAAAGCCTGGGAAAGCCAGGAGCCTTCTCCAAAAGGCGATGCTTGGCTTTTCTTGGGACTTGTGGGAATTTCATTATCCTGTGCACACTGTACAGATGGGAATTTGATAATTAATTAGGGAGGAGCTCACCCGAGAGCCCCTGCAGGGGGATTATGCAAAGCAACCGAGATGTGGCAAGGGGCTGAATATTTTATAGTGTGTTTCATTTGCAAACACTACCTATTCAGAAGGCTTAGGCAGGAAACCTATCATCAGAATAATAATTATTACTCAAGCAAAACTACTTGAATTTCCATCAGACCTCCTTCCTTGCAACTGCTTTCACCAAACACTTCTCAAAAAAATGTAATTTTTTAAATGAAGGAAAAGAAAGTAACAAATGCAAAAGAATATTAGAGATGAAAGGAACCCATGTTTGGATTAAAAAAAAAAAAAAAAAAAACAAAAACCTAGACACCACCTTTGTGTAGCCTGCAATTCTTTTTAACATTCGAACAGCTTCCATCCTGATAATTTCCTCTCGCATGCATTCTATCAACTCAGCTCAGACGCTGAACCCCCAAAGAAACCAACCAATGCATTATTTCTTGGGCGCTCTATACACGGTGCATTAATTATCCACCTGTTGATTCTGAGTACTCCAACATTCTATCTATAAAGTTTCTCCTCTGCTTAAATAAGCCAGAGCAGTTGCCTACTGCCTCCCAACAAAACCCCTAACTGCTCTAAATTGTGTGGTTAATAGGGGCTAGAGGAGTACACGCCCAAGGCTTTCTAGTTACTTCCACCTGTCCCACAACCACCACAGGTGGAAAACTTGATCATCTACAACATGGTCAGCAAACCTTTTCTGTAAGAGGCCAAACAATAAATATTGTATGCTTCGCGGCCTTACCAGCTCTGTTGCAACTTCTCAGCTCTGCAGCCCTAAAGGAAAGCAACCACAGACAATCCGTGAACAAAACAAACAAGAGCATGGCTGTGTTCCAATCAAACTTCATTTACAGGTGGTGGGCCTTAATGTTCCGCTATGGCATTTTTTAAGACTTCATGCAATTTTATTCTTTAAAAAACGATCGCGGGGTGGGGGGTGCTCTCTCTCTGAGCATGTGTAATATGCAGACCTACCTATCTTAGATCAAACCGGTGGTTCTCACATTTGGCAATGTCTGGAGACCAGGGTCAGTTTCCCAGGTGTGTAAGTCGCACAACAGGAACTGTGTGTTTTTGGTTTTGCACAGTCCTGGGAGTCATGGGTATGTTATTGGTAGTATTTCCAACCCACCCGAGAACTTCCAGTCTCCGATGCACCGAGAGATTAAAGGTGACATCAGAGATGATACCAGAGCCTGCTGGACCTTTGTGAGCCCAATGCCCATAGTTGAAAAGTCTTGCAATCTGCAGTCCCCAGAAGGACATTTTTGTCACCATGGTTTTCTACATGTAACTGCTTCTCATTTGCATAAAAGTTTCTGGTCTTCTCTCTGTTTTCACGAATCTGCTCTGCACAGTATCTGTAACAGAGTCTTTTCTGTTCTTTAAGGGTCAGCTTTCTCATCGTTAGTGGTAATATGTTTTCCCCACAGTGTCCTAATGGCTTCCTCTTTATCTTTTTCAATTTAGTACTTTGTTCTTGAATTTATTGGGATGACACTGATTGATAAAATTATATAGGTTTTGGGGGGGTACAATTTTATAACATAGCATCTGTATATTGCATTGCGTGATCACCACCCCAAGCCAAGTCTCCTTCCATCACCATTTGTCCCCTTTACCCTCTGCTACCTCCCTTCACCCCCCTTTCCCTCTGGTTTAGTTCTTAACATTGTTCATTAACCAGAACATCTTCCTAGGAGGAAGATATAACATATTTCATCACTGCTCTCTAAATCAAGTTCTTTGAAGTCCCATGACCAGTTTTGGCCATACTTTGAGAACTACTGTCTTAAAATAGCTTTTTCAATAATAATGTAACCTCATGCAATTACTGTGATTTCTTTCCCCATTTGAAAATGCTGGCTGCCATTTTTTTTTAGATAGCAGACTAAGTGATAAAATTACCATTTAGCCTTGTGCCAATTTAGTAGTAACACCAACATTCTTCAAATGTATGCAGTTTCCTCCAAGGTTATGTCCTGGGTGAAACAGACCACTGAATGGTAAAACTGAAGTCGATTCAAATATTGGTTGGGAACTTGCTCTGAGCCAGGCACTATGATATGAACCTAAAAGGGGGGAAGACACTATAATACACACATTACACCCTAAGATACCTTCTGACTAGGAAACTCCTGACACAGTGGGTGGGATTCACATGAGCTATGGGAGGAAACAGAGGTGGTTAATTATTAGGGGACTGAAGAGTTTGAGAACATCAGACCCTGTCTCGGTGTGGTATGGTAGTAGAGGGGAAGATTCTAACATAGAAAGTGCAAGCCTAATCTTGTTCTGGAGAAAAAAACACTTGAGAGAAAGAGGGCCAGCATAGGTAAGAGAGTTCAGTGGGACTGATTTTCTAATGCTGCCCACAACAGGGTCTTCTCTGCTTCTGACAGATACAGTCCTATCATGAGGTGAATCCATTTGAGCCCCATAGAATAATGCTAGTAATTACTTTTGTTCATATAACTAATCTCTCTCATCCCGCCCCTCATTTCATGCAGACTTCTCACCACACAGACATCTCAGCATGCCACTACACTATTTACTGTAAATTAATTACTTGCCATTCAGTACCCTTTAAAACTTGGTGAAATTAGTATGAGAAAGCTTCCCAAGGGACTATATATTCTGTTGTCCTTAGAAAACCAAGTTCCCGGGCTGGTGACACAGACTGAATGCCAGATTCTAGAGGGTGCGGATCAAGCAGAGTGTGCAGGAGTCAGAGGCAGACATGGAGGGGAATGTGGCATTCTGAAGACTGGTAGCACCCCGACCCTGCCTCCTGCTTCTATGAAAACAAAACCCTGTGCATGGATAGAAAAAAGACACACACGCAAACAGCAGTAAGCATCATAATGAGTGTTAGCAAGGAAGTGATACAGGGGCCCAACAGACAAGGTTCCGTTGGTTTCAAGTATCTGCAAAGACTTAAGGTAGAAGTTGGCATTTGAGATGAAACTTAAAGGGTGCAGCGATTTCCTACAGGCAAAGATGGAACAGGCATGCTCTGATCATTTCATTTGCAGAAATATTACCTGGTTGGATAAAATGGTTATTGGTCAATGACAGGCTATGTTCTGGAAGAACTGGGAGCCTTCTGCTCGAGGGCCACTGGTTTTATCATGACTGATGTCACAGGGTCTTTGTGAGTACCTGTGCCTTTCCTTGGATATTCCTCAAAGCTGTGTGGTTTGTGGCAAAGAAAAGAAGGACAGTCTACCAAGAAACTAAGAATTATATCACTTCACTGATTCATTAAGCAAATGGCAGCCACAGCCTAGGAAGTAGATACCAGAGGGAGGACTTTAATTGGTGACAGAAGTGCATGTAAGCTCCTTATCATATTTCCAACTTTAAATAAGAGTCTAAATAAAATAGTAGGTCTGAGAAACTTTAGGTCAATTTAGGCATGTCACCCAGAAGTGGTCACCTAATCATGGGGGGGGTGAAAATACAGATTGTAGGGATTTCTGAGTTAGAACCCAAGGCAGAGGTATCTAAGAAGCCCCCCAGCTGATTCTGTTACAGCCAACAGGGAGCATTTGGGAGTCACTAAGCCAAACTATCTCAGATGCATGAATGTCTTCCCTTAGTCTTGATGATACCTGGTTCTCAAGTTCCTGGGGTAACAATCAACATTTGTTTCCAGCACCAATAAACTATGAAATCAGAGACACTGAACTGAGGACGATGCACCTGTCCCCAGGTCATCAGCCACTGTCAGCAATCACACATGCACAACCGGATGGATATTTCAGCAGTTATATTCTGAGCAACTGGGCTCTTTCACACATGCTGTGTATTATCACAGACTGCTTTATTTGGGGACGATTGAAATACCTACCCATGCTTGCCCACAGGATGGCAGCATAACCTCAGGAAGTGATTTTATCAGGGATGCTGGCAATGCATTCTTGCTCACCAGATGGCAGGAACAAGAATGCATTGCTAGCATCCCCAATAAAATTTAGTGCAGTGGTCCGAAACCTTTTGGGCACCTTGGATTGATTTCCTGGAAGAGAGGTGACCACAGGAAGTGGAAAGCGGAGCTCAGGTGAGCTTCACTCCCTGCTGTGGATGGGGTGGGTGGGGGGAGCGGATTGAGACAGGAGGAGCTGCTCAGGGGAGTTTTCCTTGCCTGCTGTGATGGTAAGAGTTGGGGGGGTGAGGGGGCTGAGGCAGGGGAGAGGGGGGAGAAAGGTAGAAGGCAGAGCTCAGGTGAGCTTCATTACCCCGTTCTAGATGGTAGGGGAGACAGGAGGAGCCAGG
>PVKU01010702.1:0-32185 GCA_004027475.1 Anoura caudifer | reverse complement strand
TGCAGCCAGCGCTACAGACAGGTAGGTGTCCACTGCCAGGGGGATGGGACCCCTGATTAGTGCGCAGTGCTGCCCTCTTGTGGGAAAACACGAGAATACATGGCCAGGAAACCCCATAAAAATCCTTTCGTGAACAGTGCTGCCCTCTAGTGCACAAACGTTAGAATGCAGTGCCAGCAGCCTCAATAAAAAGCATTTCATGCTATTATGCTTCCACCTAGTAAAGAAGCGTGAGAATTCATTGCAAGCATCCCAATAAAATTACTTTCAAGTGAGTAGGATTTCATTGGGGATGCTATGCATTCTCATTTTTGTCCACGAGATGGAAGCATTTCGTTACAAATGAATTTATTTGGGATGTACATGGTGCATTCTCACATTTCTCCATCAGGAGGAAGCATTTCCTTGCAAATGAGGTTTTGGGGCCTGTCAGGACCACCCCACACATTTCATCTTTAGCTTTCTTCTTTGGAAAGCCCATGTAAATAATCTCCAAAACACTTGTCCCTAAAAGAGAATACAAATTTGTAGAAAGAATTGTTTACTTCTAAAAGCCTCCCCAAGTGTAGTGGTCACTATTTGAGTTTTTAAAGAATATTAAAAGCATTTCCTAAGATTAACCCTAACCCTAACCCTAAATTTAAACCTAACCCTACCTCTAGCCCTATCCCTAACCCTAGCTCTAACCCTAAACTTAACACTAACCCCAACCCTAACACCTAACATCTGACCCTGACCCTGACCCGAACCAGAGCCCTAACCCTAGCCCTATCCCTAACCCTAGCTCAAACCCTAGTCCCTAGCCCTAGCCCTCACCCTAACCCTAACCCCTGGTCCCTTGCCCTAACTCTAACCCTAGCCCTAGCCCCTAACCCCTAAGCCTAACCCTCTAACCCTAACCCTCTAACCCCAACCCCAACCCAAAATGAATTGAATTTGGCATTGAATTTGTCAAAATGGTCATCTGTTGACAGACACCAGATGCCAGAGTCAAACTCAGGATCCTGGACACAGACCTTTGACTCCAAAACCTGCACCTTCGAGCGGACCCAAACCAAAACCTGGACTCCAGAACCATAGCCCCAAACCCAAAGCTGATATAGAAAGGACAGCCCACACCCAAGCCAGATCATGAGGTCTGAAGGCCAAACACCAGATGTCAGGGATTGACATCGGACCCTTACAATGCCAGATTTCATACACCAAAACTTAAATCTTCATCTGCACATGGACTTCACATGTGAACCCAGGACACAAAGCCACACCCTGAGAGGTGCAAGACTGCAGACCACAACCGAATACATTTTGACTCTGAAGACCAGGCCCTGGACACAGGAGGCAGATCTACAACCAGGATGCCACAGCCAGAATTTAGAGCTGGAGCCAGACACCAGGCTCCCATTGCCAGAGGCCATAGGCAGCAGCTGAACCAAATCTTCACACTGTAAATAACCCTGTGATTCAATAAGATAAAACCCTTGTCTCTCCAAATGCAAACTTCAAAATTTCACCAAAACCAGCAGCAATAGGACAAAGGACAAAAAGGATGCTGTCTCCTCTCGGTCCCTGTACTGGGTGCTTTCACCACACATCTGACAGAGAGATGTCAGGCTTTGGAAGCGTTATAATTGGATCTATAGTCTACTCCTTATCAGATGGCACTAAATAGAGGAACCTGGAACAGGAAACAGTGCTCTCTATGGCAGAAATATTTTCACATGAGTATTTTGGTATTTGTTAACATACAGGAGTTAATAGAGAGGTGTGGGAGGTGCTGAATAGAAATCCAATTTGTAGTTATTGTTTCCAAATTAAGATTAGCACTGAAACCTGCCTGCAGTAGGAGGTACAGCCTGCTGCTCCAAAGAAGAGGTTCTGAGGGTGTAGGTGGGCAGGAGAGAAAACTGCATGTAAGTGCTCTTGCAACAGGAATGAGGAGTGAGCCTGCAGGTCTCCTCACAGCCAGGGGCACGACTAGGAAGGAGCCTCACCAGGGAGTTCAGAGGCAGCTACAGCGGACACTCCCTAACCCTGACCCTGCCAACACCCCTTCAATGCACCTACCAGCTGTGGCTTCCAAAGAGCTTTTGTGTATCAAACATTTTAAATAAAATGGGTAGATGCATGTGACAGCCTGGTAAAGGGGCTTACTATGGGATTCCTAAGCAGAAGAAGAAAGTTTTTTGATGTCTAATCTTATTTATTTGCTAATCTTAGAAAATCTCATGTCTGAGTGGATTCAAACTGAGAGATAGAAGCTCTCAGAGAGGACACCCTACATTTCCTGGCAAACCGTTCCTGGCATTTCCTTTGGATTCCTTCATTCTCTCAGCCAAAAGCTTAGCATATTCTGTGGCCTCTTGTTTTTATTTTTCTTGGTATGTTGTTTCTCAAGAGCAACACGCCAAGGTTTGTGCTGTAGGACACAAGGAGCAATGAATCTCGGGGGCTGTGGTCGCAAATTTCTCACCATCTTTGGAGTCTTTCTCACCACATACTGCCACATCATCTTCTTTAGAGACTGAAAAGTTTGCCAATTCTGCCACTTCTTTGGGCCCCAGGGGACAAGAGACGCAGTGGCATCAGTGAGACCGCAATACCTTCCTTCTCCTTGTTCGAAGGGAGAGGTGGAGAACACGGATGAGTGCTCTCTCTGCCCAGTCCTCCTCAGTCCACAACAGCAGTGCCTTGCTCAGCAGCAGGCGGACACAGCCATGGATCCAGACCCCCTACTGCATGAAGAAACCTTGTCTGTCATTTCCGCAGCCGATTCGAACCACATGCCCCTTCCATTCCTTACCCAGAGCATTGGCAGCAATTTCTGTGGCTGCGCGTTTCTCATAAACTGTACCAAGTTTGGTTCATCGTCCACTTCAATGAGTTTCTGGCAGCCAGTGGCTGGGACAGAGATGTTTGCCTTCATCCTGAAGCAGCTGATCACCTCTGAGGTGCCATGAATAAGAGGAGATGAAGAAATTGAAATGAGCTACATAAATTGCAGTAAATTTTTCCTCATTGGTGGAGCTCCTATTGGGTTCCATGTAGTACCCATAGCGTCAAGATGACTGTCTCACTCTCTGTCACAATGCACTGTGGAAGACGGTGCCAACTGTAAAGCAGTGTTGTCAGCCCTGTGACAGAGGCCTGACGGCTGTCCATGAAGGGGGCCCTGACCTTGTATGGGAGGTGGGGAGAGGAGTCAAGGAAGGCTTCCTGGAGGAATGACAGCAGAGCTGAGTAGGACTGGATGAGAAGTCAGCCCAATGACCGGGCAGAGGCACTCCTGGCAAACAAGCCCCTGCACACCGGGCACTGGCAGCCTGGAGGCGCTGAGGAGGTGCTGAGTTTGACATTATGGGAGCACCACATCTAGGGCAGGCGGTGGCTATGAAGGGCCTGGGGTGTCCTCTTACAAGTCTTGGTGTTTCATCAAGCCAGTGCTAGGAACCCATGGAGCTCAAACCATCTCTGCTGACAGTTGGTGGCAGATCTGACGTGTTCTCCTCATCAGGAGACAGTGGTCTCTTCCACCCTTCAAGGGTCGGCATGCCCGAGGTGTCTGTCTTTGGCCTGTCCCTCTTCTCTGTGTGTGACTCTCCTGTGGCTTTCAGGACTAGTTCTCAAGTGAACACCAGTAGCTTCAGACTCCCATCTCCCAGACACAGACTCATATGTTCAAGCACCCACTCCCCATCCCTACTTGGGTATCTGTACCAGAATCAATGTTCAGCTGCATATAGCAAAAACCCAAAATAGCAGTGACTGTAAAAATACAGATGCTCAGAGAGGAGCCATTCATTGCTAGTATGGGGGCTCCATGGTCTTGTGGACACAGGCTTTACCAGATTTCCATTCCTCACGCATATGACGGAGTCCCACCCCTCCCATCCAAGCCCCAGGCAGCAGCCTGAAGGAATGCAGCAGGGCAGGTGGCCCAGGAGGCAGACGTGGAGACAGAGGCTGTGGGGCTGTGCACCTGAGGTTCACACCTGTAGGTGGGTGAAGGAGGCAGGGCTGGGAAGAAGGAAACGCTGAGCTAGCACTGTGTCACACAGTCCCACAGTTCAAACTGCTATCGAGCCACGCCTGGTGCTCATCGTGCCCTTCCTCTGCTGTCTGGGTCGCCCCATGCTTTTTCTAATGCAGTTGACATTTGATTTTATTTTATATTAGTGCCAGGTGCACAGCACCGCAGTGAGACAATCATACACTTTACAAAGTGATTTCCCCCAGTAATTCCAGTACCCCCGCCCCGGGGACCACACACAGCTTTCACAGTGTTACTGACTGTTCCCCACACTGTACTTCCCCTCTTGGGACTGTTCTCTAACTGCCAGTCTGTGCTCTTAGTCCCTCCCCTTTCCCACCCAGCCCTCAGCCCCACTCCCATCTGGCAACCATCAGTCTGTTCTCTGTGTCTATGAGTCCGTTTGTTTTGATTGCTCATTTATTTTATTCTTTCACTTCCACATGTAAGTGAAATCACAAGGTCTTTGTCTTTCCCTGTTGGCACGCAGACCCCTGAGAGATCAGGCAGCAGCCACACTATGAAATGTCATGGCCCCCATCACAGCCCTGGTGGAATCACGTCTTCCAGCCAGCAGTCAAGACCCCTGAATCCACAGAGCCGAAGCTGTGGGAACAGAACAAGACAGTCACTGGAGTAACATGAGCAGGGCTTCCCCTTTCTCCACCCCTCAGCTCCCAGACTGTATAACAGGGAACTACTGAAGTCTTCTGAGCAGAGAAATAGCAGTTCCAAAGGAGCAACGTGGAGGACAGGCCACACAGGGAAGGATCTGACACAGGAAGACCAGTGACAAGGCCGCTAGCGCTGTCCGGGCAGGAAAGTGTGTGCACCTAACAGTAGAGTGTTCTTAGAGCCTGGCATTTCCTTCCGCAGGAAAGTGGACACTTGGCTTCTAATTTAGTGGCCCTGATGCACCAGGAGGCATGCTGCAAGTCAGGAGAGATGTTTGTTAAGCTTTCCCTGTACTTGGAGAGGTGAAACTGTAACAGAACCACTCCAAAAATAACGCAGCCAGCCTGGTGCTACATCAACTAGAGCAGCAGACACACAGAAGTACGGCCCCGCTGCAGGACAGGCAGGTGGGCTTGTTGTATCAACCCAGCCCAGAGTGGGGCCAAGGACTCCGCCCTCACCCTTGGTCCCAGCTCATTCTCCTGTCATGGAGCAGACGGGTTACCACCATTGGCCTGGGACCCGAGGTACTTACCTACGAGGCAGCCCTCCCTGGACAGCAGTCTAGTGGGACAGGAAGCTCCTCCTGCACATTTCTGTGCTCCTGACTCTCACCAACCATGACACAGAGAACAAGCCCAGTGACTGCTGAGTGAGGTCCCTGAACCACTGTCCGTGACCAACAACCACAATAGAATTGATGATCAGTAACATTTACTGGGCCTCTGTAGGGGCTGGGACACTGCTCATGGACTTACATTCATTTAATCCTTCCAAAAACACTGTAAAGTAGACATTATCATTATCCCCTCTTTACATAGAAAGAAAAGTCGACACAGAAAGCTAAACAGCTTTCCCAAGGCCACCCCGCCTGAGGGTCCTGCGTTGGCGACCTACAGTCCCAGCCTGGACAGGACACTGTCACTTCCCTTCAGGTGCGGTCCCACCGAGCTGCAAGGGATCCAGGAAGAGCAGTCCCACATGTGGGCACCCAGAGACCTCTGGGGACCATCACTAATGACTGCTTCACGGTGGACACGGAGCTCCCAGGGCCCCAGGGAGGGCAGGAAAAGGTGTCATTGGAGCTGCAAGTTTATCTGATTCCAGAGACCAAGCTCTTAATCAAAATGTAGTAAGACACAAGCCAAAACATCCACAGCAGTTACCCTAGGACGTAATGTGTAAGACATTTTTACGTTCGCCTTTATATTTTCTGTCTTTTCCAGTATTTCTACCATGAACCTGTGTGTTTCCCCTTACAATCAGAAAAAGGAAGTGTTCATGGGAAAACAACACCTGCATAACCCGCAGCTCCCCTTGAGAGGCAGTCCTCCCCTACCAGCCCTCAGATGCTGCCTCTCCCTTGCTTCTTCCCCAAACGCCCTCAGAAACCTTCTCAAGTCTTGGCACAGAAGACTGGCCTCACTGGTGTTCAGGGCTCACCCATCCTGAGAGGTTGGCCTCACACCAGAAAGCTTATTTGATGGTTGTCTCAGGGGTCAGCTCACCAGGCTGGGTGGAGAAGGGAGCCACCCTGGCACCCGTGAAAATGCCGGGCATCCACAGCTGTGGACCCACCTCAGCCCGTGCCCCCAACCTACCTCCAGCTGTGTGTTCCTCTGAGAACTTCACACAACCCTCTCACACAGCATTTACTTTCAAGGGATCGAAGGTGTCATCACAGTTTCTGTGTTATCCCTCCTGCAACCTGCCACCCTCCTGCCGCAAACCAGCACCTCAGCAGCAGGGAGAATGTGCCGCTCTGGGACCCAACCCCTGCTGCCCGACCCCCACCGCCCGTGAGCATGGGCGGGCATGGCTGTGCCGAGGACCAGAGTGGCCTAGCCCCACTGGCCTCTACCCCACAAAGGACGGGTCTGCTCGCCCTGCCCTGTGCTTCAGTGAGGAGCCTCGCCACTGGTCATGTGACCTCATCACGTCCTGTCACTTCCCTCGAGAGCAGAGAGCATGTTTCAAGAGAACAGCAGTAAAGTGCAAAAATGAACATAAGGAACTTCTACAACTCAGTAGCAAAAACACCAATAACCCAGTCAAAAAGTGAGCAGAGGACCCGAATAGATGACTCTCCAAAGAGGACACATAGATGGCCAATAGGCATACGAAAAGGTGCTCAACGCCACTAATCATCAGAGAGATGCAAATCAGAACTATGGTGCTCTCGCCTCATCTGCATTAGGGTGGCCATTATTTAAAAAGGCAGAAAATATGCCTTGACAAGGATGTGGAGGAATTGGAACCCTTGTGCACTGTTGGTGGGACCGTAAATGACACAGCTACTCTGGTAAAGAATATAGGGCTCCTCAAAAACTTAAAAATAGAACTACAGCATGATCCAGTAATCCCATTTCTGGGTATTGATCCCAGAGAATGGAAAACAGGATTTCAAAGAGATATCTGTACTCCTGAGTTCACTGCAGCACTACCCACAGGAACTTGGAGGGCCCCGGGGCAGAAACTGCCCAGGTGTCCATCGGCAGATGGACAGATAAAGTGTTGCATACGCACAGACAACGCAACATTATGCGGCCTTCAAAAGAAGGAGTCCTGCAGTATGCTACCACGTGGAAGAACATGAAGGGCATTGTGCTGGGTGAGTAAGCAGGACTTAACAGAAGGACAAGCACTGTGCCCACATGAGGGAGGGACTAAAGCAGCCCCACACACAGGAGCAAAGAGCAGAGTGTGGTTGCCCAGTGCGCACAGAGCTCCACTCACACACCAGGAACAGTCCTGGCTCTTCCGAGAGGCGACATGTGTGTGGTGAGCAACAGTGGACCCTGCACTGGAAAACCGGTTGAGTGTAGATCTCATGTTGTGTGTTTTTTCCCCAAATTTAGAAAAATAACCAAGGTATAGCAATGAAACTAAGCCCACATTGGCTGCAAGCATCTCTGTTTACAGCCATGTCCCTTTAGCCTAATTAAAAAGCGGTGGAGCAGGGTCTCAGGAGGGCGGGAATGAGAGGCAACAACCAAATCCAGTTCACTCTGCTCTCACGATGTTCCCCGGCCTGGTGGCACCTCCATGGGCACACACCTGTGTGAGTATGCAGGTTCACTAAGCTGTGCACTTCAGTGCTTGAGTGTGCACGCAGACCTGATACTTCAGAAAAATGCACGAGAGGGGAAGAGCAACCTAGGGCTTAAAGAGCCATGGCTGGCCAGCTAAGGAGTTTAGACTGTGTCCTGTGATCAGTGGGGGCAGCTGCGATATTCTGAGGAGGGGAGAGGCCCAGTGGCACCTATGCCATCTCTGGAAACTTCTTAAAGTATTTGGCCTCCTGTGCTGGCCACCGAACATATGCCTTTGCTCCTCCCCACCCAGACCCCTTGAGAGTGGGACACCTGCTTCATCTCACCCCTGCTTTAACAGCCAGCTGGTGACTAATAAGGGGGGACCACTGCAGTGTGGGGGGCACCCCAATCACTTGAGGGAAACCAGTAGGCAGGCTGGTGTTCAAGGCCGACCTCCTCAGCACCAGTAGGCCCCGCTGGGTGCAGTCATGAGAGGGACACAGCCTAGAGAAGCTGCTGCGAGAACAGCTGCCCTGCCGCTCGCCCCACCGGCCTCCATCCTCCATCCCAAGTCCTCCTCACTGCAGTCTCAGCTGCCCTGAGGGGACAGAGAAGAGCGGCACACAGGCCAACATTGTGAAATGAGCAGAGCCAAGCTGTTCACATCGCCAGAGACTGAATTGTCTGGAGTATGCTCAGCCACCAGGAAGGGAGATGCTACACAGATGGAGAGGCCTCCCTCATAACAGGGCAGTTACCAGGAGAGAGAGGAACACCTTCCATGTTCATACCCTAATGTACGTATTAATGACCACCCTACAAACCAGTCATGTTGATGACAACCAGCCGGCTCCAAAGCTTGTTAACACCTGGACTCAGAACAGTGAGGTGCATGTATGACCACAGGTGTGACCAGAGATGAGCCTCCAGGTAGAGCCTGCCACCCTGCTGTTGAGGTCAGCAGGGGCCACACCAGCGGGGGCAGGAACGACAGGCTGAGGCCTGGGTATGAGTTGCTGGTGACAGGAGAGGCAGGCTGGGGGCCTGCAAAGCGATGCAGCACAGTCACTGAAGTTCACAGCGATGTGCGTCACCAGAGCCACCACAGAACAAAGCTGCCAGTGCCCACCCCCATGCCCAGTGCTGTACTGCACCACTGGCTGCTGGAGTCTGTTTTTCCCTTTTGCAGGCTCAGCTGTTTCCTACAATGGACTGGGCAGGGGATTCTGAATTAGGGACACAAGGTTAGATCTGGGGCCATTCCACCTTCCCACCCCTGGAGGGAAATGCCTCAACTTTATACATGCCATGTCCCCAGCAGGATTTTGTCAGGGCCAAGAAGTTTCCAGCAAGCGTGCACTGTGTGCGCATTGCCAGGAACTTGCTCCCTGGATGGAGGCAGCGCTTTCCCAACGGTGTGCTGGAGCCCTTGCAAGGTGCAACAGGCTGGACAGGCAGGAAGCCTTGGCAAGCTGGCGGCTTCTCTGAGCCCCTGCCTCCACAGCACAGGGGTAAGGGAGGGCAGGGTCTTCCAGCTGCACCGGCCCCCAGCATGCCCATGGTGCCAGAGTGCTGAAGAGCAAGATGCAGGTGCTGGCCAGCCCCTGTCATGGTGATTCTTTTTCTGGTCGTCTGCCTCCATGGCCTGGGGGGCCAAGGAGAGAGCACAGGGCCCATTCACTGATATTACCTGTCAGCCTGACCTGTGACCGGTACTGGGCTAAACGCTAAGTGTTTGGGGGCCAGCTGGTGCTACGCCTGCTGAAGCTCACTTTCTCCCATCTGTGCAAACAAACGCTGACGTGCCCTGGGGGTGGTGGAAGCCAGTCGGTGTTGCAGGAGACTCAGTGCCAGTGGAGAGGGGACGGGTCTCAGGCCCACTGAACCAGAGGCCTACAGTGCTGCTCACTGGCCCTGTGATCTGGGTGGGGACAGAGGCCTCTGTGAGCTTTGGTTTCCTCATCAGTAAAACTGAATAAAGCAAAAAATGTGTGAGCTGTCTGTGAACTGTCGAGTGACAGGCATTGTTGCCTACTGCTGTCTCCTAGCCCAGACAGAGGGAAGTGACTATGGACATGGGCCCTTCACCCAGTTCACCCAGAGGGTGCATGGGGTGAGGGGCAGGGGCAGGAGTGGCCTCAACTCTGCACTGCTTTGATCTCCAGCCAGGATGAAGGGCATTTCCTGCAGCTGGCTTTGCTGTCCCAGGTTTCTTTATGAAAGGCTGAACTCTTCCTGCATCCATAAATATGAGGATGTTCTCCTCCAGGGGTTTAATTTGAGGCTGCATGCCTGGCCCCCAAGTGAGCCCAGGCTCCCTCCTCCTCTTCACTCTAAGCCCGGCAGCTTTGTGTGCTCCAGATGAGCCTGCATTCCCCTTAATGCCCTGGAATTGCTCACTCACTCCGAAATCCCGCTGCCTCAGGGATTTCCCGCCAGAAATAAGCCACCTTTTCATGGGCAATCAGGCAGCAGCCCGGAGAAGGGGGCAGGGGTGCCTGCATGCCCCAACGGGCCCCTGCAGACAGTGCCTCACAGAGGCCTCCTCTCCCCTGACCCCAGGCCAGCTGTGCAGTGACAGGAATGGGGAAGCTGAGGCTGAGCCCAGCAGTGGATCCCCTGGGCCCATACGTGGGTGTACACCACAGGCTCTGACGCCGAAGGAAGTTCATCAGTGCTGCCATGGACACTGAGTCTGCCTGTGGTGGTGAACGCGTCCTGAGGACTGGGACGTGGCCACACGTCTTCTCCTCTTGGAGATGTAATTCACAAACCCGACTCTCTCAAGGCTGCGTTTCATGGAGGGTGGGCTGTGTGGGTCGACCCTGCATCTGTGCCCACGGGTGTGTAGGGCTGTCACTCACATACGGGCCTTGAGAGCCACCACCACCCCCACCGAGTACCCTGCCAGTCCCCACAGGCCAAGCTGGAGAGGAGGGTGGACCTTGGACCTGGAAAAGCTGGACTCGGTCCCCCTACTTCGCAGCTATGTGTCCTCGGGATTAAGTGTCCTCAACTGGAAAATGTGTATGACCCTAAAACCTGGACCAGCTGATGATTTGCAGGTGAAAATGTCCATCCCACCTCGGGCCTGTCCCGCATCTGCACACCAGGGTCCAACTGTGCCACGTGCCCCCGGCTGCCCAGGGCAGAGGAGGGAGGGAGCACGTCACCCGCAGGGCCTGACTGTCCTGGTCCTGACTCTGCCTCTGCCCCCTACTGTGACCGGGCGTGCTAATTGGCCTCTTTGGACCCCACTGCCCCCAACCAAAAATGGACATGGTAAGAGTAGTGCCGAGTTCAGACTGTGGGTGTGACCATTAAGTGACATAATTCAAAAGTGAATTAAAGAGTTATTAATATTTTAAAGGGCTTTGCACAGAGATGTTCCCAGTAAGTCTAAATAAATGTGAGCTGTATTCTTAATCATTGACACTCTTGCAGCCCAAAGGATAATATGAGGTGTCTCTCTGTCTTTCCACATGTAGTTTCGGATGCATCAAAAAAATTAGAAACACACGCTACACAGAGTTATGAGACCCATGAAAATGAACTACAAACTTAGAGAACTGACAACAAAGATAAATGCTCTGTTTTTGCCTCTTTGCCCCTTTGAGTGGCATCTCGCCAGGTGACCACCAGGCAGCTCCAGCACCACAGGTCCCACAGGAGGATGAGGGCTCCCTGTCCCATTTCACAGGGCCCCTCCCTCATGCAGCCCCTCATGGTCAGTCCCTCCCTGGCCTTTTTCTGTCCCAAGCAGCTAGCTAAGCCTCTGTGCTGGGTCCCTGCCTGACAGCAGCCCCTGCCTGCCTGCTGTGTGTCCTTCTGAGCCCTCTCCACTCTCCTGGGCTAGCAGTGGAGACTCTGGGTCTGGTCGCGTTGAGTAACTGCAACCTCGTGAAAGAATGAGGGACCTCAGCCACCTTTTGGGAAGGAAGGGCGCTAAGCAGACATCACTCACCCACTGCACCCAGGTTCCATTTAACATAAAAGGAAACTGAGACATAGGGAAGGCTGCAGATTTACCTGGAGTCATACCAGGGTTGAGGATGAGAAACCGGGCACTCAGCCCCCCAAATCCGTCAGGGGGCATCTCAGCTGCACACCGGGGTCAATCATCTGGGCCCAGCAACAGCCCCACACCCAGACCGGCAAAGGCAGAACCTCTGGGGGCAGCTTGCGGGCATCATGTCGAGCAGCCCAGGTGGCACACAGCCAAGCCAGAGCAGGGAGGGGCCGCATGAGCACCCCAGGGCATGGCTCACATTCTTGCTCCACTCCCAGCCTGCTCTTCCCACAGGCTCAAACGTCCTGGGTTGCACGTCCAGGTCATTCGAAATGCCCAGGTGAAGCCAGTGTGTAGCTAACGGGGAGAGCCACAGACTGAATGCAGCATTTTAATCTACCTTTAAACTCTACTTAATTCTTTAAGGAACTCAACACTTAACTAAGAAAAAAAGTGCCTGTTCAGCCAAGATCGGTCCACTGTGTGCTAAGCCATGTTCACAGCCCAGGAGGCAGGAGCACCTGCAGTCATGGGAGCATCACAACTGACCCTCGCCTCACGCACAAGATGTAGCTAGACCTATTCACCTGTCACTCAACTTCTGCCTTTGGCCAACTCAGCAGGCATGTACTGAGTTTGCTATGGTCACTTATGAGTTTAAAAGATCATTCTGAATCAATAGCACAATAAACAACCGTCTCTAATGCAACAAAAAGACTGTAAGTTCAGTTAGTGCTGTGAGGCATTCTGTCCTAACGTATGGTCCCTATAAACTGGGTTTAGAGAGCATCCATCATTTGCTGAGGAAAAGGCCTGGAACGGACTTTCACTCAAACCAGATGAAAATTCCTGCTTTTTTTTCCCTTTAAGTAAGATTGCCAAAAACTCCAAAGCCCTTTAGCCTCTTTAACCACCTCCCAAAGATTACAAGGATGCCTCAAGAATAAGTGCCCCCCACCACCCAAGCTCTGCCCTTGTAGGGGAGACCCTGCACCAGTCGCTTTGTTTATTGTGAATAAACAAAGCAGAGACTTTGCTGAGCACAAAACCCAAAGGCAGCTCCAACATTCACTGGCAGGGAGCAAGGACTGGGCCCCCAATTCCTGGGGGGCCCTCCCCCTCAAGCCCTCTGCTGTCCTTGGGCATCCAGAGCAGGAGCACCAGGTGTCCCCAACATGCAGGTGACCCTCAGAGCTCCAGGGGCTGTGAGTGTCAATCACATACCCTTATCAGTTCTCCGTCCAACACTCAGATTCTCAAAGCTGGCTGGAAAAGTGATAAGGGGATGTGACTGGCTGGCGAGGAAGTTCTGATGAGCCTTTACAAAGCAAGGTGAAAGTGACATTCGATTTCCCCACCAAAATGTCCACTGGGCCTTCTCTGCACCTCCTCCCCTCACCCTAAAGCCTCCTTGTGCCCCTCTGCTTTGCTCTGGCCTCTCCCCGAGTCTCTCCTTTTCACATATACATTTCCACACGGAGAAACTGAGACATGCAGCCCTGAATAGCTATGGAAAGTAGTGGATTCTTTGCAATTTTTTAAACCAATTAAAGTTTAGCCCTGGATGGTGTGGCTCAGTGGATTGAGTGCCAGCCTGCAAACCAAAGGGTCACCAGTTCAATTCCCTGTCAGGGGACCTGCCTGGGTTTCAGGCCAGGTCCCCAGTGTGAGGCAAGTGAGAGGCAACCACACACTGATGTTTCTATCCCTCTCTTTCTCCCTCCCTTCCCCCTCTCTAAAAATAAATAAAATCTTTACTAAAAACTGTTAAATTAATTTAAATTTTAACATTCATAAATAAACCAAAATCAGCAAGCTTTACCCAACAGCTCCTCCAGGTCTGAGGCCGGGACCTGGCACATTCTGCTCCTGGCTGTGCTCTGAGCCCACACCCACCCGCACACCATTCATAATGTCCCCACCTTGAGACTCCTCCCCCAGCCGGGACTGGTCCTCCAGTGGCTCTGGCCCCAGGCCAAGACCCACCAGCTGCAAATCTGCTGGAGCTGGATGTGTCCACTGTGCTGGGCGGCCTTGACAGAGTAGGCCAGGGTGCAGCTGGGGTCTACAGTAAGCAACCTCTGTGCACTCAAGCCCACAAGTCCATTGCAGCAGGTTCTTCCCTACCGACTGCTAACCTTCCACACTGACCTGCACAGAGTCTGCAGCTCCAGTGGTGGAAACCTTAACACAGCCCTCTGTATTAGGGTAAAATCAAAGAAAAAATCACCCAGAGTTCAGGAATGGATTGCCATTGAGGAGTGCGGCAACTTTGGGTGCCATCTGCCTGCCTCACTCCCTGGTTGTGTGGCCCTGAGGATGTTACCCAGTCTCCCTGAGCCCCAGTCCCTGGACTACAACAAGAAGCCACAGCACCTGACTCCTAGGGCTGCTGTCAGAACCAAAGAGAAACAGGGATGGAAGGCTCCTGTGCTCAGACCTGGCTCAATTGCTCATTGGCAACTCAGTGGGTCTCTTAAATCTCGGCTGCAGCTTCTGCCAAAGGGGGGTTGTAACAGCCACCCCACAGGGTTGGTCTGAGGACTGAAAGAGATACATGGTGTGTGGCTAAGAGAAGGGCCTATGTGGTTAACGGGGCTGGACTTAATTAAGTCCTGATGTGGTCATTTACTGGCTCTGCGTGTCACTCAGCCTCACTGTCCAAATCTGCAGACCAGTTGTGGCCCCCCAACTGCCTGACTCACAGGGCTGAGACAAAGGTTAAGTGTGGTGAGCTGTCAAAAGCCCTAAGCACAGGAAATGCAGCAATATGGAGCTGGTATCATTAATGAGATAATATAAGCACAACAGTGATACCCAGGAGATGCCCTGCAAGTGGCAGCTGGCTCAGCTAATGCTCCGAAAGCTGTACTGCTTGGCCACCTGAATGGCTTCCCAGGGTCAGGCCACTCAGCCCTATGGATGATCCTCGACTCCATCTGCATCCTGTCAAAAAGGCATCGATACCCCACAGGTACGGAAACCAGCTCCTTACTCAGGACCAAGGGCCCTCTGAGGCTTGAGGGTGGAGGACCAAGGGCCCAAGGCTCAGAAAAGCAAATGGTGTTGGGGCCTGTGGCCAAGGAAACAGTCAAGCAGGTCCCCAAACCTGAAGAGGGGAGCACTTGGACACTCGAGGAGTCACGTGTGTGGGAGGGAGACTGGCCCGACTCAGAGGTCAGGGCCCACTCCCAGTCCTTCTGCTCAGCCTCTCGGGGACATGGGACTGCACCCTGGCACAACCCTTGCCCATCCCCCCACTTCACACGTGGGAGACCAGGGTCCAGGCTGAGACTCAGCCAGAATCCCAAGGGTACAGCTCCCTGGTCCCTGACTCAGGTCACAGCAAGCTTGTGATGCAGACCAGGACACAGGTACTTTCAGAGAAGATGGAAGGCCTGAGCCTGAGAGGAGGGGAAACTGACCAAGTGCTGGCCCGGCAGGGCCCAGTCAACGCCCATGACAGGGAAAAAATGTCACAGGTCATTTCTCTGCCATGAAAGCAACTGCCCCATCTCACAGCTGCTACAACCCCACCTTCACCCCATGGGGCTCAGTTTCTCTAAACACTGACCAGAGCTTGGAAAGCAGAAAGGTGCTCGGACTGGAGAGAATCTAAGAACACAACCCCTCCTGCTGCTTGCGCCCCATCTGAGTGAACACACATGTGGGTAGGTAAAGAGCTACATTTCTGACCCCTCGACTCTCCTCCTGCCTCGCTAGTCCAAATGGCAGCCACGTCTGGGTGTTTAAATAAGACACATGGCTTCAAATAAGTATTTCTTATGACCTTTCCATTGACTGCATTTGCACGGGGCTTTTCCATTATAATTCGGTTCGTCCAACAGGTGCTTGAGCAGACAGCTCATTGCCAGGGGCTGCTCCAGGTATGTGAGGCAGGGACTGAATTCCATCTCTGAGTGAGAAGCTGTGGCTGATACTGACCCACATGCTGAAGGGGGGCATGCACTCCCTGGTTGGGGGGGAGACTGAGAGAAGCTGATATTTGACCCCTGCCCAGGAGCAGAGAAGAGGGAAGGAGCTGAAAGGTGGAGCAAGAGGCTCAGGCAAAGGTATGAAGGTGGGAGGCGGGAGGGGCCTGGTGGAGACAGTGCCAGCCCCTTGAATTTTAGACTTTACAGATTCTTTAAATGAATAATGCAAGTCATGATATTTATATCTGGGTAACAGCTACAGGCCAGAGGCTGGGCTCAGCTCATCCATACACAATTTCACTTAATCCTCTCAACAACCCTGAGAGAGAATGTGTGTGTGTGTGTGTGTGTGTGTGTGTGTGTCCAGCTCCACCCTTCCTGGGGGCAGGGAGGGGCCCCTAAAGCAATCAAGGCCACAGAATGCCAACCATACGCTCCCCCAGGAGCAAGAACTGCACCATCCTCCCTGCCAAGGTCCCTTCCGGGTGGCAAGGCCACCAGTGGACAGAGGGGGACAGTCACATGGCAACCCTGGTTCACTACACTGGTCACAGCTCTGTGGGGAGCACAGCATACGTGAGCCAGGCCCGGTACACCTATGGGCCCTCTGGTTTCCCACCCAAGCCTTCTGCACTGATTTTGTCCCCTATATGCAAAAATTCACCCAAACCCTCTTCCTCTGCCAGCTCACAGACAATGTTACCACCCCAGTTAGAGCCCCTACATCGACACAGGGCTTTTGTGACTAAGATGCCACCAACACCAGCAGGGGCCCACACTGGGCTGGCTGCAGAGGCTGCCTGTACAAACCATCCTAGCCCCACGCACTCACACACAGGGACCCCCGGCCCATCCCCTCTGTGGCCCCTGGGCTACACCACTCTCTGGCCTCCCGCTCTCCCTCTGGTTGTGTCTCAGGACTTGTTACCAACAGGTCTGAAAACCACTCACATGAGCATCACTGAGGCTCTGAATGTACCACCTAAAATACACTTCCCTGTACATAGTACTTGACCTAAGTTTTCCCACTTCCAGTGCATTTTCTTCAGGACCAGTTCTACCCAAAAGTAACATCTTCTCTTTACAGCAAAAAGAATCCAGAGAGGGTAAGCAACTTGTCCAAGGTTTCACACCTGTCAGAACCAAGTCCCAGACATGTCTGCCCCTGCCCTTTCCATGGCATCTTCCTCCCAGTCCCCATATACAACCACAGGGATGGGTGCAGCCTGCGGCACCTCCCATGGCGATTCTGAGTCACCTTTGGGCTTGACAACAACGTGCTGCTCATCAGCCTGGAAGCCAAAGGTCATCCGGTCAGGAGACAGAACAATGGCTGATACACCAGCACGCCCTGCTCACCTTTCATGGACACCATGCCCAAACAAACTACCTGCAGTTCCCACCCTGTGCCTCGGAACTGCTTTGGCCTTGGCTGATGCCCCTGGGTTACAAAACCCCTGTCCCTCCGGTTCCCTGGCCTGGTGGTCTGTCACATCAGTTTTGCATCTCACATAATCCACTCCTGCCGACTGACTGGTTCTGCCACAGCCCATCCGCTCGCCCATCAGTGAGTCCCTGGGAGCAGCCTGGGGTTGGGGGTGGGGTGGGCTGTAAAAGGGGCTGAACGTGGACAGCAGAGGGAAGGAGAGCAGCCAAGTACAGAGCCCCTCTTCCAAGCAGGCTGCCCTGCCCAGCTATGCACAGGGCCACAACCTCTGTCCCCTCCCTGTCTCCATCCGTTGGGCTTGCTTCATCCAGTTTAATGAGCTCAGGAATGCGGCTCAGTTAAGACACCCAGTGTTTGCTTTGGCCCCTCTGAGTGGCAAGGTGCCTGGGGCTCTTCTCCTCCTCCTCCTGCAGGACTGCTGGAACATCCACTGGAGCGGGCAAGCTACGCCCAGCAGGGCTCAGCACCGCGTTCACTATATTCTGAAGCACAACAAACACGCACCAGGCCTGCCCTGCAGACGTGCTGCAGGCCCCACACAGAAACCAGGGAGGTACCTGTCTCTGAGGCTGGTTCTACTGGGCTGTCAGACTGCCCCTGAGTGCAGTGTGGCTCTGAGGGCCGCTACCAGCACGTGCTCCCCCAGAGCCACAGGCCTGTCTGCATGCACATCTGGGGAGCCCAGTCTGAGCCCAGCTGTGTGCCAGGCTCTGGGCTGGGGCCCTGGGACTCAAGAGCCGAGGCCAAGCTCCAGGCTGTGGGGGGTGTGGGCACACTCAGCAGCCACCACTGAATGAGCCAGGAGAGGTGCATGGGCATGGAAGCAGGGCCATAACTCCCAAACCAAATCTGGGATCCAGTCATGACTTTGAACTAACTCAGGGCTTAAGAAAAGGCAAGATAAAGAAAGCAGAGGTGAGCGGGGGAGGTCTCCCTGGCCAAGCACAGGAGAGTGGCTGGGCCCCTCCCCCGAAGGTGAAAGGAGCAGAGGTCAGAGGGGAATGGCGACTCACACACACTGGCCCTGTGCTCCGTCTGCCCACTCGAATGTGAACTCTGGGCAGACAGAAAAGTTGCTTCTCCTGTGCACTGCTGCTCCAGCGTGCCTGCAGCAGAGCCTGGTAGGCAGTAGATGCTTGTTACATATTTGGTGGGTAGATGGATGGATGGATGGATGAACAGGAAATGACTTCTTGGGAGAAGGGATGTTTAGAAATCTAAGTTTCTGTTCACACTAGTTCTGGAGCCAATACTCTTTTAAAAAATTCAAAATCAAGTTTCACATCCTTCTCTTCCCTCACATTTTCTCAGTCTCCCCACACAGAAGCCTGTGGCAGCTCAGTGAAACCAAAGCAAACCTGAATGGCCGCCCCGGGGCCTTGGGCCCCAGCCCCCCAGAGCAGCCTTCACCCACATACCCAGGTCCTCAGGGGAAGCCAGACATCACCAAACAAGGACAGCCGCTCCCGTAGGGAAAACAGCTCCAATTTCACAGAGGGGGCGGCCACTGGGGGTACAGTGGCCAGGGACCAAGTCCCACATCTGTGCCTTGCTCTCAGGAGATGGAAAAAAACAGAGGCGTAGGCTGCTCTTCCAGAACCCCCTCTCACAAGGGACACTGTCACCTCTGCAGCTGACCAGACCCCTCATCAGGCTCTGCACACCTTTCCCAACTGTGTGCCCCTGGGTCATGGGTGAGACCCCTGCACACTGCGCCTGCTCTGGAACCTCAGTGGCCACCACACCCACCACACCCACTTTTCCCTCCACATGGCATCCTGGCTCCTCCTCCCCCCACCATCTTATCCATGACATTCCTGCAGGAAGCATACAAACCACCCACAGCAGACCAGCCGGTGAAACACACAGAATGCCCTCTACTTTCCCTTTTCTGCAGCTTTGTCCACGTGGCTCTCTGCATTCGGGCTGCCCGCTCTGTCCAGATGAAAAGCCCAGCTCAGAGTCCCAAGGAGCCAGCCTGGACCCTGACCATTGCAGGAAGGCCCTCTGCTGTACTCTGCCCCATGCTCTGCATGGGCGCCTCCACTGGACACTTACTCCCCAACCTCCCTGCAGTCATCTTTCACTGTCTGTCCTGGAGGTACAAGGCTGTCCCGCTGCAAGTGCCCTGAAGGGTGAGTGCTCTGCCCACCAGGCTGGGTGCTCACCAGCACTGATCCAAGCAGATGGCGCTGGCTCCTCTTCCTGGGAGCCCCCAGGTTCCTTCCCCACCACTGCAGTGCAGGCAGGCAGGAGGAGGAAGGTGAGTGTGAACTTCTGGGTACTTGCCATGGCTAGGGGCACGTCAGGGGACAGCACCATGAGGTCCTCATGTCAGCATGCTCCCAGAAACTGCAGGTCCATGATGGCAGGGTTTCCACACTGCAGTCTACTCCTACGGGGCCTCAGTCATTGTTCTCCCCACAACCACAGTCCATCCAGCATCACTCGATCGCAGCACAGTCAGGCCCACAGGCAGGCACCATTTCAATAGCCCCAAATGAGACACTTCCTTCTGATTTGATATAATCTCTGTCTGCCAAACAAAGCAGAACATCAAAGTACTGCAAAACTTACGTAAGCATGTACAGAATCTTTCCAGTGTATTTATTATGCCTGAACAAACCAATGAAACAATGAACAAACCAAGAAAAATGCTCCGTTCTCTGCAGCCAGCACTGGCAGCGACCCTATCCTGTCCTTTTCACTTTGCTGGACAGGCCCTCTGCCACCAGCATCTGCAGGGCCCCATCAGAGGGGGTTTTCTTGGCCTGTATGAGGGAGTGAACCCCCCAGGGGGAAGTACCCCAGCAATCTTGCAATCAGAGAGTCACTCTGAGAAGTTCCCCCAAGATCTGCCACAGGATTGGGCCTCAGCAGCCTACACGGTGAGGGACACTCACACTCTTTATTGTCTCCAGGGGTTGGCCAAGTTCAGGTACATACTCCTTAAGTGGGTGTCTGAGACATCAGAGGAGAAGCAAATGCTCAGCATCACCCTCCAGGCAATGACAGGGTGGGACTAAGAGTCTACTCTTGACTCTCAAGTTCAGGGCTGGACCCTCTGTGCCATGTGGCCATGAAAAGGTTTAATTAATGGCGGGTGCCTCCTAAGTTACTGGCTAAGTTCACAGCCAAAGAAAAACAAGCAATAAGGTCTGACATTCCAACTCTCTCCCATGAACCTGGAAAAACTCAAGGGAGAAAGGGCCAAGCCCTGTCACAACCCATGTGTCTGTGCAGCAAAGACAGGTCCATTCTAGAAGCAGTCACCTACACAGGTCAGGCACAGGGAGGGCCTGCGCTCACAACAGTCATGCGAAAAGCAGCCACATCTCCAGACCTCTCCTAGGCTGTGGTCAGGGGGACCTGGGGCCTATTCACAGAGAATGAGATTCTCCACCTCCAACTGAGCAGTCCGATCTTTAGGAAGGGAAGGATGGCACTCAAAAACCAATTCTCTAAATGCCTCCCATTTTCTGTGATAGTCTGCACTGAGCAGGGGTTGCTGGGACAACCAGAAGAACAAGCAGGAGAGCCTGGGCCAGGACACGGCTCAGGTTTCTCCAAGGCTAAGAAATACATCGAAGGGTGAGTGTGGGCCTGTAACTTGCGCAATTCCCTGCAGAGCCAGGTACCCTCATGTCCTCTCTGCTGCGTCCTGGCCCCGACTGGTGAGGACACAGCAGAATTTCACACCAGGGCAGCCTGCTCCTGCAGAGCTGCTTTGGGAGCTGTGAACCTCTCTGCATCTCAGCAAAGGCATTTGCGTACCTTGGAGGAAACTTGTAAGCAAGCCCCAAAATACCCACACGGGGCATAAAAGGAAAGGAAGGACAAAACAAAAAGAGAAAACATGCACATAATCATATCAATAGGGGGCAAAAAAGTATTTTATAAAACCAGATATCTAACAGAAAAGTACTCTGTGACCACCTGCAGGCGGGGGGTTGGGTGTGGCTGCCAACAGGGCTTTATTCAGGGGCATGTGGTGCCACCCTCCGGCTGCAGAGGAGGCGGTTCGCTGGGTCACAGTGGCCACAGGGACTATGTGGGCCATGCAGCTGCAAATATCTATTCTACAGCCCTTTGCAGAAGCATGTGCTAACCTCAGTTAGAGGCAAAGCACACTCAAGTCTGTTTTCTCTCCCAGAATAACAGAATTGTCATTAAACTTATAGAGCATATGTTCCTATTCACAACAAGAAATGTAAATAGTAAGTCATTACCTGAAATAAAAAATAAGAGAACGGAAATGCCTAGTTCTCTATCGTGGGGCCTGATTCGGACTCCCTGCAGGGTGGCTGTATACCTGGATAACTCAACCTGGGCTCGAAAACTCCCTTCTGAGAGCCCGAGCCCTCCCAGGCCGTGTTCTCTGCTCCCCAGTCTTCCAGGCTACGGGGCATCTGTGCCAGACCCTGGCACTCCCCTGGCCTGTGAAGACAGGATGTCGTCAAGAGCCCTCCCAGCCCGGGTGCACTGTGCCACCACTCCCCACGCCCCCGTTCCTGGGCTCGGCTAGAAGGAAGGAAGATCCTGCACAGCCGCTGTCCCCGTCTGCTTGAGAATCCAGGACTTCCATCTGCCACCAGGATGCAGTTACTGGGGTGACTCATCCCCTCAGCTCCTGGCTGCTTCAGTCAGCCCCCTGTCCTAATGAAGAGCTAATTAACATGGAAACCACAGATCAAGCCTTCGCTGCTCCTTATAATCACATTCTCAGCAATAGCTGCAAAGCTGCCTCTGCCTTCAGAGCACATGACTTGCATGAAACACGAGACCAACACTCCCTGTGCTTTGAAACAGTGACCTCCTCACACATCCAAAATGCAGGTCACTGGCTTGGTCCACTCAACACATGGGCACACCTGCCTTCAAGGGGGCCTCCGGAACACTTAGTACCGTGTTTTTTGGACCATAAGATACACCTAGGTTTTAGAGGAGGAAAAAAAATTTTAAAGCAAAAAATGTGGTGAAATATTTAAAAACATAAATAACATTTCACCAATGTAAATGTAAACAGAACTCAACAGCAGCATTAACAACCATTATTACTGACTTTAAGTTTTAAGTACAGAAACTCCTCTCATCATCAGGGAATCCCAAGAGCTCCTCATCACTGCTGTCCACATTTATGGAGCTCAGCCCCTCAGAATCACTAGTATCACTGTCCTCACTCTGTTTGTAGAGGACATCATCCTCAGAGCCATCTAAGGCATTGCTGTTGCCACATTTTTTGAAGAACCTCACAACAGTTTCATCCTTAACTGACTGCCATGAGGTTTTTCACCCACTCACAAACTTGGGTAACAGTGGGCCTCTTCATTTGTCCAGGTGGTGTCAGGCCATGACCTCCAGCAGCCGTCCATCTTTTCTACTCTTCTCTCATGAAAACTTTAAATGGCTTGTTGATGGAAACACCCAAAGGTTGCAACTGGCTGGTAAGCCTCCCTCCCCTGCCCCCAGGAATTACGGCTGGATGGGTTTTCTCTTCTTTAAATCTCTTTTTTGTGGTTTCAGTAATATGTGCCCTAAACTGGTCAAGCACTAATAGAGCAGGTTTTTTCAGAAGCCCTCCAGGACGTTTGGACCACACTTTTCCTATCCATATCTTCGTGCCATTTTCATCCATCCATCCTTTGTCATGAACATGAACAATAACTCCTCTTGGGATTGCCTCTTTTGGCAGGTTTTTTTCTCTTGAAAATCAGCACTGGTGGCATTTTGGTGCCATCTGCACAGCAGGACAACACAACCATGTAATGGGTTTTATCATGCCCTGAGGTTTTCACGGTTATGGTTTCGGCACCTTTCACATCAATAGTCTTGTTTGATGGAACATCAAAGGTTAACGGGACTTCATCCATGTCCCCAATCTGGCTTATTTCATATCCATTTTTCTTTCTTGCATCCAGTACAAATTTGTGAAAAGACACAATCTTGGATTCATATTCCACAAGCATTGTTTGTGCAACCCTAGTTTTGGTGTGCATAGCAAGGCCACATCTCTTCATAAATCTGTGGCACCACGATGATGATCCAGTGACGTCCTCAATGCCTTTCTCTACAGCAAGACATTTGGCTTCATATATGATCATTTCTGTAGATACTGAAAAGTCATTGTTCCTGTGACATGTGATCCACTCTTTCATATCCACTTCTATCTGTGGCCATTTTGCAGCCTGCCGAACACATGTAGCACAAAAACATTGTTCTGTTTTGTCCATTTTTTGCAGTTCATCTTCCTGTTTCCTTCATTCCCATATCATTTTTTTCAGTTGGAAGTGGCCCAGGGTGTCTCTCTGCTGCTCTGTTCCCATGTTCTTTGGCGTACTTCACTACCTCCAGTTTAAAAGGGATTTTATATGAAATCCTTTTCTGCTTTGATATTTTTCCACAATTATGGTAGATTCAGCAAGAGATTACGGTATGCTAATTTATCTTTCTACAACAAAATACAGTAATGACAGAACTATCAGCACTGTGTCCTTCCTAGTTACAGGGGCACTGTAGCTGAGAACATCAGTGGATGGCACACTGTTATGGGGGAGATCTGTTGCTGGAGGGCCACAGGTTGTGCAACACTGTTGTATGAGGACAGCAGTTTTGTACAACCTGTGTGGCTCTGCAGCTGTTGCCAAATCACAGTGCCCATCAACCCAACCTGTCCAAGCATGCTGGGAGTTGTAGTTTTGCAACAGCTGCAGGGCCACATTGACAGGTGACCCTGTGGTGGAATTTGCCTGTGTTGATGTTAATGGGGGACACACCAGTTGCGTGATGGAGGCATGTATGGGCGCTGCAGGCTTTCTTGTCCTAATGTGCCTACTGCCTGTACCCTCCTCCCTAGCACTATAGTACACCAAAGCGAGGACTCCACTCCTGCCTCCCTTACTTCACACCGCCGGGACACCCCCTCCTCCCACAGCATCACCTCACTCCTGCTGCCAGCTTCCTGCAGGGATGACCCTGCTCCTGCCTCCTGTGACCCAGCTCCACCGCCCCCCCAGCGAGCCAGGTAAGCTACATTCAGACTATAAGACGCACCCCATTTTCCCTCCCAAATTTGGGGGGTGTGTCTTATAGTCTGAAAAATACAGTAAATGTTAGTTCTTACCTGTGTGACCAAGACACAGGGTGAGGACTCAGGGTTCCGTCCTCCTTCCTGGTTCACAAGTGCAGGTACCATCAGGAACTATTAGGAGACTGAAGCTGGGTCTTGGTACCTTGCAGGAGAAGTCACTCGTAGCCTCACAGGGAGCCAGGGACGTCACACATGAAGGAAGAGCCTGCCACTCCCAGCCCCATGCAAGCCTGGAGAAGAAGACCCACAAGACCTGTTTGAATCACTATCCCCTGGACAATCACCGTGTGGGGATAGGCAGGCTACATCCCCAACTCAAAGGCAAGACCACAAAATTTGGCTTCATCTCAGCAGGTTTCTGGGGTGGAATAGTTGAATTAACCATACTTTTAATTTCTATAAATTGATCTTTAACATCTACAAAGTGACCAATCGCTGTTCCCAAGTCCACCCTGGCTCACCCCAAAACATCACCCCAAGCCATGTGCTCTAACAGTCATAGCACATGTGAGTTTCGAGGGGCACTGCTTTCAAACATAGCAAGCCAGTTCTAAGCTCACTCTCCAACCTGGCCTGCCCCTCCTCAAGGAAACCACAACAGAAGCACTGCCCTCGGCACCCCCTCCCTTGCCTCAAGACTGACCCATGTCTCCCTGGGTGTTCTCCCCAAGGAGCCCTGAGCAGATACAACCGTGAACCACTTTGCAGTCTCTAGTCTGCACCTGCCTCACCAAACCTCCCCAAAGTCACACTGTTAGAGCAAGTGGAGACCAAGATTCAAAGCCGGGGCAGCTAAAGGGTCATGAACTGAGGGGTATCAGTGAACAAAGTGAACTGGATGGAAACCAAGAGAAAAATTCCAAGAAATGAAAGGAAGAAAGAAAGGATCTTACTGAGAAGACATCATTACAGACCGAGTACCTTTCCATATCTAATAGGCTTTACAGATGAGTTTGGAATTTGCTGGAGATGTTTTCCATCCAGATTCAGAGGCATCGGGGGGAACCCCATGAACACGCTGAGTGGTGTGTAATTCCACTTCCAGACAGGCTGGAAATCAGTGCAAAAATGCTAACAAAGACTAGTAGTAAAAGGCCACTGTCATTTGCTGGGTCAGACAGAGCCCCTGACTAGACTTAGCATGATGACGAAGATGTAGAAGGCGGGGCTTATCCAAGCTGCAAACGCCGTGAAGTTGAGTAAGTTGGATGATACAGCCAGGGTCCACAAGAGCCCTCTCTGCACAGCACAGCTTGGTGAGAGGCAGGCTCAGAACTGGGTCCACGTGGGATTGAATCCCAGCTCCACCACTGACTGGCTGCTCATCTTCGGGAAATCATTCGTGCTCCACCCATCTCTCAGATGAGCATCTCCCTCACCAAATCCACAGGTGGGAAGGGGAAGCAGGGGACAGGGACAGGTGGTGCCAGGCCTGGTCAGTGTCTGTTGAAGTGGTGGGAAGCGGGTAAGAAGGCCCTGTTCCAGACAGGAAAGCAGGGTGTGCACATGAATCTGGACCTCATCTACAGAGAGGAGCATCCCCAAGTCTGATAGCTTCCCAAACCCCCAGGTGCAGAACTCTGGCTGGAGAGTGAGCCAGCTGAGTGGTAGCAGCCATCACTGCCATGGGCTAGGAGTGCAGATGGGTGGGCATCTCGCACTGGCCCAGGCCTGCTCTCAGGCGGGGCAGCCTGCTACATTGGGCCAGGAAGGGCAGTCTGAAGGCCCTGAGGGAGCAAAGAAGAGGCACTGACTTCTGCATGGGTGGACTCCCAACCCCAGCTAGGAACAGAGCGGGGTGCGGTGCAGGGAATGCCTGTGTCAAATCCTCGGTCACCATCACCACCCAGGACATGAGAAAGTCAGATGGCAGAGGCAGTAGGCAATTTTAGGCAACTGATACAGGAGCTGATGCACCACCAGCCAGGTAAAGCCAGGCACAAGCCACCTTCAGAGACCCCTCCCCCTCAGTCCTAAATGCCCAGCATATGCAGGTTGCTAGATACTGGAGACCCAGCCCAGCCATCAACGAGTGCTGTTATCTGGCACCACTCAGTGTTTCTGAACCTCAGCATCTGCAGCTCTGCCAGGGAACACCCTTCTTCCCGGGCTGTTGTGAGGGTCAGATGAACCCACTCTGGTCAAGCACTTAGCACGGTGTCTTCACAGAGCAGAGACTCGAGAGCCAATGCCTTCATCCTACTTCTCCGTCCCTTGCTCCACACTCTGCCGCAGTCTGAGTGGGGCACTTTGGGGGAGTAGTTGGAAAGAAACTGGGGTTCTAGAAGTGCAGTAGGTAGTGTGAAGCTTGAACTGGAGCCCATCACTGAGGTCCAGAAGGGGCTGGACTGTGGGGACCTAAGTCTTCCAGTAATGCAAGCTGTCAACACCCATCTCTAAAGTTTCCCAGGGATGCTGCAGTCCCTTCAAGGGGTGGAAAGCCCAGGCCACATCCTCAGCTGACAGGTCTGCAGAGCTCAGAGCTCTGCTACCAGCCTGGGCCACCAGGGACTGGGCTGCATTTCCTTGGTCACCGGCACTTAGCTGGGGGCTTTGACTCCCTCAGTAATTCCCCCCCAGACAAGAACACATTCCAAGGGGAAAGCCCCTGGAATGCCGGATGCCCTAGGTTCCTCTAGACCACGGCTCCTGTAAGCACTCTTTCAGAAAGCAATCAAAGCTCTAGGCCCTCATCCAACAAAACCACTTGTACATATATAAGTCTCTTAACATTTCAGAAACGAGATGCCCACCAGCCCACAGACACCTCAAGTTGCCAGTGGGGAAGTGGAGACCCACAGAGGGAAGAGGTTTGGCCAAGATCACACAGGGCCAGTGCCAGAACGAGGTAGGTATTTCTCACCGCACCTCTTCATACCTGTCCTCAGGGAGGCTCAGCCGGCCAGAGGGAGGGTTGTCTGCCCACAGCCTCACCCTTGCAGACACCTAAGGAAATCGCTAGGTTTCTCTCCAGCAGCCACAGCCCTCCCTCACCACTAGGTGGCACACGTGGTATATTCTAGACTGGGGTTACAGACCAAACACCCCAATGCTGATCCAACTACCTACTCCTCCTGACTGCAGATGGGGAAACTGAGGCCAAGAGAAAGCAAAGGACTCCTTGAGTTATCCTGAGTGATTATCTTCCTCCTATAATCTCCAGACTCCCCGTTCCAATCCTAAAAGGTATTTAGACTAGAATACGTGAAACGATTGCTTGGTCTTAAAAAATAGGTTTCAATGCCTGCAGACACCATGAGCCTACATTACAAGGCTTGGGCCATGCATTTTAGGGTTCTAGCCAAGGAGAACTTGAGTTAGGGGTACACTTAGTGTGTGCTGATGAGATCCACTGTCCATGCGATGTGGGGCTCAGTCCCTGTGAGCTGACTCGATACAGGAGGGGCTTCCAGGAACACTCCTACCACCCCTGTGCCAGGCACTCAATGTCATGCCTCAGCTGCACGGTCAAGGCAGCATCACAACAGACACATGCCACGTGGCTGCTCCAATGCCGAGGACACCACTGGGGGGACGAGCAGAGTGGGAAGAACCAATGGGTTCAGCCAAGTGCAGTCAAAAGAGCTGACGGGCCCAATGGCTGAAGACCTTTCAGAGTCCTGCAAATTCACCTCTGAAGACGGGGAGGGGTGCGTCAGAGAGGAGCAGAGTCCCAGGCAAAGGCAGCAGCATGAACAAGGCGAGACAAGGCAGCCAGTTCAGCGAGGGTGAGGGGAGACTGGTGGGAGAGACCAGGCACATGGTCTGTGTTCCCGCCTGAGGAGGTGAGACCACAGCTGAGCCAGTGGCCAGTGCAGTAGCCCCATGTTATGAACACCTCCCTTCCACTCCTGAGATTTTTCCCCCATTTTTCTTTCCTTTTCTTTGTAACTAAGGACTTTTTTTTTTAAGTTCTGCTTGAAGGTCCAAGATGAGGGTCTTGAGGATAACTACGCTGCAATGGCAAAACTCTAGCTGTGTGCCAAGTCCAACACCGCGTTGAGTGACTCCACCTCTCCCTGTTCAGGTCCTGCCAGGGCCCCCGCCCGTAGGGGCAGTGTTGTTCCAAGAGCACTGGTGCAGCCAGCAGGAAGCAGAGGCTGCTGGCTGCCCGAGCCACATGGAGGGGGCTGGGCAGCTGGGTCAGGGCTCACCACCTTGACTGGTGTTGACGCAGACCTCCATCCCTGAGAGGCAGCCAGGCAGTCTCTCCATCCCTACTTAACAGCTGAGGGAAGGAGCCCACCGGGGTTCAGGTGATGCACTGTGAGCAGGTTAACTGCTGGCTGCATGAGTCCCCTCCAGGCCAGAGCAGCTGGGTGTAGTTGGTCCTGTCCTCTGTCACAGGACACCTGCCTTGGGAGCTGGTCAGAGGGAGTCTGAGCCACCACCCCCAGAGGGGCACCCCCATGGCCCCGTGTGCCAGCCTTCAGTCCACGGGAAGTTCCAGAACACACGCAGCACCAGTCCATAGCAGTGTCCTGCCTCTTAGCCTGGTTTTCTCAGGGGGGACGGCCAGGAAGCATGGGGGGCTGTGCCTCCTGTTGCAATATGTTCCCAATATCCGTCTTTTTTCCTGCCGAGCATCTACTTCCAGTTCCCAAAGCAGCACATCTTGTGTTTAACTTTTAAACCCAAGTCATACAGAAGAACACTCACTCAAACCAAAATCAAACGTCTCTACTGGTCCAGAACTGCATCAAGCCTGGAAACAAGTGAAGGCCTCGGCTGCCCCCACCACTGCCCCAGGGGGGGATCCCCCCCCATCTGCACCTGTGCTCAGACAGACACCTGTGCACCTGGGCAGACACCAGTCATGCTCACAGTGCATGAAGTGTCTTTGTTAGAGGGGCAATGAGCATGTTAAATGGGAAATGAATCACAAAGCTTTAAATATGAACGCAGACACAGAGCACCCTGTCCCTGGAGGGACTCATTCTGACCCCGATCCCACCCTGGGGAAGGAAGCAGGAAGTGTCAGGAGCACATCAGGAAATGGGCCGTGGAAGTGGCACCAGCACCTTCCCCTGGAGAGCTCCCGGGAGAGCTCCCTGGAGTGCCCGGAGTCAAGTGGACAGGCCCACTAGCCATCAGCTCTGGCCATGTCTCACAGGACTGGCAACCAGCCCACAGCCAGCTGGACAACACACCCAGACTCGCACAGGACCCTGCAGAGGGTGATGGACATCCTGCCTTGGCTGACAGTCACAGTAAACATCAATACCTTGAAGACCAGCTCAAGGTGAGCAATTTTGGGTAGCTCCTGACTAAACCCCCATAACAGCCCTGCAACACACCTGTGCCTGGGAAGCTGAGGCTCAGAGGAGGGACGCGCCAGCCCAAGACCATGGAGTGGGAGAAGCCCCATTCTCACCACCTCCCTGGAGTCAGAAGGCACAATGTGTCATCTTCTCCCACCACCCCACCAGGAAGACACTTTCCTCTTCACTTGACACATGAGGAAACAGAGGCCCATGCAAGTCAAAAGGCACCGCCTCCTGTTCTGGAGCACCCACCCAACTGCTCCCTCCCAAATCCCAGGTGGGGGTGGTGCTGGGGAATCCAGAGAAGGGCAGGCTGCCTAACATCCCTCGCTCCCCGCCCCAGGCTGCAAACACCCACTTTCCCCATTCAGGAGTCTGGGCGATGAGTGGTGGGAGTCAGGGAAGGAAATTTTTAAAACAAGCCTTCAGTCAGGGAGTTTCACAAGATAATTATATTGTGAGGACACCAAATTAGCAGGAAGCAGGCATGTTAGCTGCAGCAGCCACACACCACTGCCTGCCTCCCCATGGCACAGCCAGCTCCCAGCCTTGAGTGGGCCTGGGACTCTCCCTCTGTATCCTAGATACACACGACACATACTCACAAAAACACATAGCTGGAATTGTCCTCAGAAACCACTGACCCCAACCCCCACACCTCCATTAGGGAAACCGAGGCCCCCAAGGAGAGTCCCATGCTGGAAGTCGCACCGTGAAGGGTGCAGGACCGAGGCCGGGTCCTCCGACTGCAGACCCACACAGCCTCTCTGAAGCCAAGAGACAGCAATGTGCCACACCTGGGCTCCTAGAATCCAGCATAAGCCCACTGTTTTTGCATGGTCACCATGGTTATAGATACCCAGGGCCATGGCAAAGCACAGCAAATCAGTCACTAGTACGAAAGACACTTCCTGCAGGGGCCTGCCCCATGGGGACAAACTGCACTCAGAAGCTGGCGGCAGGCAGGTGTTGGTGGTGCCAGGGAGAGCCAGGCCATGGAGCTGACAGTGGGTGGGTGTGGCACGTTCCCAGCTGGCTCACCTGTGCTGCTCCCTCCCTCCCCCAAACAGGGAGTGGAAACAGAAGGGTTGCACAGTCTATTTCAGCCCTGCTCCCAGCCAGCAGGGTGAGCGTGGCTGCGTTCTCTCCAATGCCCAGAGGCAGCCACTGGCTACAGGATGGGTGCTCATGTCTCAGAAGAACTGGGGAAGGGTGAAGATGTAAGCCCCCCACTGAGGCCGTGGTTGACCACATGGGGACCTCCTCTGTGTCCTCAGGCTCCTCAGTCACCTGGGTCCTGTCCTGACTGTGGCAGCTTACAGCAGGACTGGCTGTAGTGGTTCCCTACCTGTACCCAGGCCTCTTCCCACCAACAGGAGGCACTGTCCGCCCCTTGCCCACCCCGAGTCTGGACTGCCCCTCGGGCTGGTGTTGGCCAATGCACGTGTGGCCAGACCATGGGTACTCAAGTCCCCTGCCTCTGACTGCACGTCTGTGTCCTGCCAACACCAATGGAACCACAGCAGGCTGACCTGTCACATGTCAGCAGGGCAAAGTCAGACCCCAGCTCCACTGCCGCCGGCCACTCCTGCCAAAGGCCCACTCGGTCTCTGACCCCGCACGATCCACGCAACTCACTCTCTCACCCTTGCACACACGGCACTCCTGGTCTTCTGAGAAGCAGATGAGAGGTGGGATACTTGCTGCAAACACCAGCCCAGAGGCTGCAATGGGGGAAATGTCTCCACTAAAGGAGATGAGGACTGAGGGGAAAAGGCCACAGTCCAGTGGTGAGGCAGGCCTGGCTCCCCAGGAGGGACTGAAAAGAGGAGGTGAGTGGGGTCTACAGAAGTCTGGGCAGAGTCCCCAGGCCAGACTGCTGACCAGGAAATCCCGGTCTCCCAAGAGAGGTCAGAGGGAGACACCACCTTCACACAGAAGCAGCCATGGGCTTCAACGTGCAGCAATGAAGCCCTCAGTCTGTTCTGCTCTCTCTGCACCAGGAGATCTGCAGGATGCGCCCTCACAGCTGCCATGATGCCACCAGATCAGACACCTCCCAAGCAGGCCTTCCCTCGTGCATCCCTGCCATTCTCCCGATTTACGCTTTTCAGATTTCTCCTGTCACCATGGATTATACAATCGCTTGTTCACTCATAAATTTTCCCACCTCTTGCCACTAAAGGTAAGCTTAACGGTACAAGAATTCTTGTCAGCTGTGTTCACTGCTGTACCCCCAGGATGTGGAACAGTGTCTGGTGCTCAAAAAAACTTGTTGAATGAATTCACAGACAAGTGAAAGGCAGAAGGGAGGGCAGGGGGTGGGAAGGAGAATAAATACTTCCTGACAGGGACTGAAGGGCCACTTTCAATGTCACTGGTCCCCATGTTTGGGACTGAATGTTTGTGCCCCCACCCCAAATTCCTACCTTGCACATTTGGAGGTGCAGCATCAGAGGTACATGGGGTTACAGGAGGTCACGAGGCTAAGGCCCCAGGATGGGAACTGCCGCGGCCAGCGAGACAAGGGGTTCGTGACGCGCAGTGACGGACTGAAAAGAGGAAGCGACCAGTTGCTCTGCTGGCAAAAGGCAAATTTATTGACGAGTACAATTGTATATATAGGCAACTAGAAAAGCACAGGACTCATATGTAAACTATAGAGCTTAAAAGCTCTTCCAGGCATAGCCGCAGGAGGTACAGGAG
>PVKU01010701.1:0-49714 GCA_004027475.1 Anoura caudifer | reverse complement strand
GAGGAGAGGGATAGGAATATCCAGGGAAAAGGGGAAGGGATTAGAGCAACAAGTATGAAAGACATATGGACAAAAGCTGGGGGGGGTGGAAATGGAAGGGAGCTGGGGAGGGCTGGGGCGGAGGGACGGGATGGGAGTAGAAAACAGAAGACTGTATAAGAACAACAATTAAAATAAAATTTAATTTAAAAAAAAAGAATTAAATTCATGTTTACATATGGTACACCTATGTAACCACCACACAGATATAGATATGGTTAATTTTTACTGTTAACTATCTACATTTGTATATTATGTTGTTTTGACTTAGAGATAGTTTCCATTTGACCAATGTGGCTATGAGATCATGGGAAATTAGACAAAGTTACATGTGAGATGTTTGAACTGTCTCTAACTCCCTACATACAAACATACTTACATAAAAACATACATACATAAAAGTATTTTCCTTGAACTTAGTCCCATTTTTTTCTTTCTGATATTAAATTATAAATCAATTATTAAACTAGATATTTCTACATAAATGAGGGCAATGCTCCAGACAGTGCCCAACCAACAAAGTAGAAAGAACACATGCCATGAAGCATCAGTTCCATCTGACTGACCTGCAAGTTTAGTCTGGCCACAACATTATATAAAAAAATGAATAAACTCTAATTATATTTAAATCATTGTGTTTTGTCTGTCATTGTTTCTATATGGCATGGTAGTGTACATAGAAAACCCTGTAAACTCCACCAAAAAACTGCTCAACCTAATAATTGAATTTTGCAAAATAGTGGGATACAAAGTCAATATTCAAAAATAAAAGGCATTTCTGTATGCCAACAATGAAATATCAGAAACAGAAATCAGGAAAAAAATCCTATTTGCTATAGCAACAAGAAAACTACTGTACTTAGGAATAAACCTAACCAAGGAGGTAAAAGACCTGTACACAGAAAACTACTGAAAACTGAAGAAAGAAAATAAGGGACACACAAATAAATGGAAGCATATACCATGTTCATGGACTGGAAGAATTAGCATCACCAAAATGTCCATACTATCCAAAGCAATTTATAGATTCAACACAATCCCTATGAAAATATCAATGACACATGTCAAAGACATACAACAAACTTTTCAAAAATTTATATGGAACCATAAATGACTCCAAATAACTGCAGCAATTATGAGAAAGAAAAAAGTAGAAGGGACCACAATATCTGATATCAAACTATACTACAAGACCACTATAATCAAAACATTCTGGTACTGGCATAAGAACAGACATATAGATCAATGCAACAGAATAGAGATCCCAGAAATAAACCCACATCTCTATGGTCAATTAGTATTTGACAAAGGGGGCAGAAACATAAAATGGAATAAAAATAGTCTCTTCAGCAAATGATGTTGGGAGATCTGGACAGCTACATGCAAAAATTGAAACTCAATCACCAACTTACACCATACACAAAAATTAACCCAAGATGGATAAAAGAGTTAAATATGAGTCATGACACCATAAAAGTCCTAGAAGAGAGCTTAGGCAGTTAAATGTTGGATATTCCCTGCAGCAATATTTTCACCAATATGTCCCCTAGAACAAGAAATATAAAGAAATGAATAAACAAATCACATTATATCAAATTAAAAGGCTTCTACATGGCTAAAGTAAACATCAGCAAAATGAAAACAGAACCAACTGTATGGGAAAATACATTTGCCAATGATACCTTGGACAAAGGTTTGATCTCCAAAATATACAAAGAATTCACATGACTTCATGCCAGGAGGAAAAATAATCCAAATAAAAATTGGGCAAAGGACCTGAACAGACATTTCTTCAAGGAGGACATAGAGAATGCTGAGAGACATATGAAAAGATGCTCAGCATAACTAGCTATCAGAGAGATGCAAATTAAAAGCACAATGACATACCATTTCACACCAGTCAGAATGATTGTCATAAACAAATCAACAAACAACAAGTGCTGACAAGGCTGTGGAGAAAAGGGAACTGTTGGTGGGATTGCAGACTGGTGCAGCCACTATAGAAAACAGTATAGAATTTCCTAAAAACAAAACAAAACAGAACAAAACAAACAAACAAACAAAAACCTAAAAACAGAACTGCCTTTTGACCTGGCAATTCCACTGCTGGGATTATACCTTAAGAATCCTGAAACACCAATTCAAAAAGTACCTGTGCACCTCAATATTCACAGAAATGTTATTTATAATAGCCAAGTGCTGGAAATAGCCTAAATGCCCATTAGTACATGAGTGGATCAAAAAATGGTGGCACATTTATACATTGGAATACTATGAAGTGGAAAGAAAGAAGGAACTCTCACCCTTCAAGACAGCATGGATGGAACTGGAGAGCATTGTGCTAAGTGAAATAAGTCAGGTGGTGAGAGACAAATACCATATGATCTCACCTATAAGTGGAACCTAATCAACAAAACAAATAAGCAAGTTAAATGGAACCAGAGACATGAAAATAAAGAATAAAACTGACAGTAAGTAGAGGGGAGAAGAGAGTGGGTAATGAGGGGAAGGAAGGGGGGGTCAAGTGAAGGAACATGCATAAAGGACCCATGTACAAAGACAATGGTGGGGAGAATTGAGTGTGGAAGGTGGCGGGTCGGTAGGGCAAAGGAGAGTAATGAGGGTAAAATGGGGATACCTATAATTAAACAAAAGCAATTTTAAAAAATCATTGTGTTTTGTGGGTTTTTAAAATGCCATTTAGCTTTTAACTTACATAAATAATAACTAGCATCATATATTTAAAAGATTATTTAAATTAGATATATTAGATGCTGTCATAGCTTGTAAGGTAAATGTGTCTACTCTTACTATACATAGACAGATTTAATATATCAACCTTTTACATCTTGAGTGACAAAGTCGGAATACTTACTTTCTTTTGGCCCAGTAAGTAGACTTTTTAAACTGAAAATATCCCGTATTTTCACACTAAAAAGATAATAATAGATTTAAAGTAACAGATGTAGAGTACCCTCCTAAAACATCCTATTTTTTTTAATATAAATGTTATCTGTGTTACCTCTCAAATCTCACTGAGGTCCTACACAGTGTCACAGTGCAGCAGTCAGTCAGGGCTTCACCAACCCTGCAAACATGACCAGCAGAGACTTAAATTTGCTTAGCAAAGATACCACATACATGGGTAAATAGTAAACAAGTCACTAAAAGTGAAGCTTTATGTTCATATATTACTTGTTATTGTTTTTTTTTTTTTTGGCACGGTCTTTGATTGGAAACTTGATATCATATTAATGTTGATGAGTTGAGAAGTATTTTTCTCTTTAATTTTCCGTAAAAAATTGTAGAATGGTAATATTAGTTAATCTTTAAATGTCTGTTATATTTATCCAGTGGAACAATCTGGGTGTTCAGATTTATTTTTCAAGGGGTTTTTAATGATGAATTCAATTTCTTTAATGGTTTAGGTCTACGCCAATTATCTATTTCAGCTTTTTTGAGTTAGTAGTTTGTTGATTTCAAAGAATTAACCTTTGATTTTCTAGTTTATGTGTATGAAGTTGTTCACAGTATCCCCTAATCTCTTTAATGACTGCTAATAATATCTAGTAATATCTTCTAGTTGATTCCTGATATTCACAGTTTCTTTTTCCCTGTGTTTTTTTTTTTTTCAGTATTGCTACATGCTTATCAATTTTATTGTTTAGACTAAATGGTAGTGGAAAAAAATTAAAAATACAATAAAGATTAAGTCAACAAATGAAATAAAATTAAATAAATAAAATTTGGCTTTTTGATTTGTTATTTTCTATTTTGTGATATTATTTTTTATTTTAGTCCTTATTACTTTTATCTTTATTTTTTTCATCTGCTTGTTTTGGGTATATTTTTTCCTCTTTCTTCATTTTTTGAAGTAGGAGTTTAAATTATTCACAATCTTTCCTCATTTCTAATGTAAGAATTTTGTGTCACAAACTGCCCTCTCAGCATTGATTTGTAAACATCCCTCATAATTATATATAGAAGATATTTTCAATGTCACTTAGTTACATGTATTTTTTCATTTTCTTTGAAACTTTATGACCCATAGGTTTTTTAATATTCATATATTTTGACATTTTGTTGTTTTCTCTTATTGATTTCTATGTTGACTCCAAGGTTACTTAAATCAAGTGTAACTTTTATCAATATTTTGTATACATCAAGTATTGGCAAGGATGTAGAGAAATAGAAATTTCACATACTGCTGGTCTGAAAGTAAAATGATGAAGCTATGTTGGAAAATAGTTTGGTTGTTCCTCAAGAAGTTAAACACAGAATTATGATATGACCCAACAATTAACTCCTAGGTTTACACCAAAGAGAAATGAAAATATATGTTCACAAAACTTGGACACACATATTTACAGCAGCATTACATATATACTAGCAAAAAGGTACAAACAACCCGTATGTCCATTACTAGGCAAATGTATAGTATGCAGTTAGGCATGAACAGATTAGGAATGGTACCTCAGGTATGGGATGTCACCGTAACAGAAAGCCCTGGGTACCTAGCAATAGGACACACTGGGAAAACAAGGGCCTCATCCCCAGGGTGAGTTTTTCTCCCCTAGATATCACTGGTCATGCATTTTAGACCCGCCAACCTTTCATATCACTGATCTTGCAGTTCAGTCTCACCCCTGACCTTTCTTCCCTTGGCATGTCACAAGTCATGGGTAGAACCCCTTAGAGGAAAAACAAGAGGGTTGGAGACTAGCCTCATATGACTTCCATATAAGCACTTGCACAAATACCCCCTTAAAACTTATTCCCTCAGTACAATGAGGTTCTGACCCACATCAAATAATCTTAGGAAAAAAGCCTCAGGTTTGTTGACCATATAGAGTTTGCTCAAACTAGAGATGACATCTAGGCCTCAGGTGTGTTTCAGCTCCTGGCCCAGAAAAGCAGTAAGGCCAGGCAGGGCAGTGTCATAGCTGACACCAGGACCAGCTGCTTTGACTAATGACCCCACCTTGGAGCCAACCCTGACCCTGAAAGGACACACCTGGGAATCGGATGACTATTCCATTGAGATTCTCCCCTGGGACCTTCCCTAGGATCCCCGCCTATAAAGATGTTAGGGAAGAAACGACTCAACACGCAGTTGGATGGCTGAGCATGACCCTTTATTAATGTGCACGGGCCCAGAGGAGTACAGACCCCAAATTCTGAGCCCCGAGCCTTGGCTGAGCAGGGCTTTTATTGCTCTCTGGACACCCTACCCTACATAGCAAAAGCAGGAGGTACAGAAGCTGATGCGAAAACTAACTCTAGCCTTGAGGCGTCATTATCTGAAGCCGAGTGTACAAAAGCCAAAACAGAAATTATGACTGAAATCCAACAGCTGGCAGTAAGTAACCTAAACAAAACTCTCCCAGTCCCGGTCCCTCCTCCAGGTCACCTTAACCTAGCTGACTTTTCCTCTACAAAGAGAGAATAAAACACTCAGGAATCAGGACCCAGCATGCCTAAACCTTTCCCACCCCCTCCCCCAGGTACATTTCCTTTGCCTCTCTCTTTCTCCTAAGCTCCAAGGGCCCTTCTTTTGCCCCTGTAACTTATTTCCTGAGCTCATTTCTTCTACCACTCATTTCTACCTCTGCAATTTTCCAAATAAACTTTCTCTTGTAGCTTGAGTCTTGGATCAGAATTCTTTCTTAGCCAGAACTCAAGTACCAAGATTGCTAAACCAATGCCCAGTCTGACTTCACCAGTCTAACACTTTATACCATTTTGGCACTAACAGATGGATAAAGATTAGGTTCCTGTTAAAGTTGAGATCATATGGTATTTGTCTTTCACCTTTGGGCTTATTTCGATTAGCATAACCTAATCAACAAAACAAACAAACAAACAAGCATAGTATAACCAAAGACACTGAAATTGAGAACAGGCTGACAGTCACCAGAGGGGAGAGGGAAGGGAATTCCAGGGGAAAAGGGGAAGGGTTTAGAGCAACAAGTATAAAAGACACATGGACAAAACTGGGGGGGTGGAAATGGGAGGGAGGTGGGGAGAGCTGGGGCCATGGGATGGAATGGGAGTAGAAGACAGAAATCTGTACGAGAACAACAATTAAAATAAAATAAAATTATTAAAAAAGCAAATGGATAAAGAAACTGAATTTACATACAATAGAATAGTATACAACTGTAAAAAGTACTGATGCATGCTACAACTCAGATAAACCTTGAAATTATTAAGGTTAAGTAAAAGAAGCCAGGAACAGATGTCACATTGTATGATTGCAATAAATACAAATATATTATAGTCAAAAATAGGCAAATCCAGAGAAATAGAAACAGAACTAGGAGTTCCAGGGAATAGGGGATTGTGAAGCAGTAACTCCATAGGAAATGGGTATTTTTATGTGCAGATGGAATAGTTTTGAAATTGGAGAGAAATGGTTGGTGCACAACATTGTGAATACACTTAATATAATGCAAATGTATTTCTTTAAAACAGTTACTTGTATTTTATGTGAATTTCATCTCAATAAAGATAAATATTTTAAAGGTGATTACGAAACAATGACTTGATTACAAACTTCTTATAGCTCAGCCAAGTGCTAGCAACTGAGCAGCTGAACATAAATCCTTCCAGACTGGGAAAAGCCAGTGTGTGATGTCATTGAGCCAAAGGCAACCTAAAGGACAACTTACTAAAGCAATAACCAAAACATACAAAACATACTGTAGCCATTCCTTCAAGTTGCCTATGTCCATGAATTACAATTGAATATTCAAAAGTCAGGAAAATATTCTCAAAGAATGCTGGCAACTTCTACTGTCTGACAGGAGCTGCCCTCCCAGTCCCTGTCATGGCTGTGGCTGTTCACTTGCAGTGACAGGCATTTGAGAGGAACGCTAACTAGAAATACTGCTGCCACCTAGAAGTGAATTCCCCTAGGCTTTCCATGTTGGGGAAATTTTCTATAGGTCAGCAGTTGTAGCAGGGCTGCTACACCTAAGAAAGCAGTACCCCATTTTCAGAATGTCATTACCATGGCAGAAAAATCATAAAATTAGGATATACAAGTATCTATCCTGCAACTTAATGCCAAGCAAAATTGTTCCCTACAGCATATTTTCAAAGTGCTTTGGTACTGTCTAATTTTAAATAATTCAGCTTCTACATTTTTTTTTTTTCTTTTCTAATGCCTGGTGCGGCACCCAGCGATTTAGAGTGTGCAGCTTTGCTGTGTCTGATGTTTACTGGAGGACACAGTTTGTCCCTGTCTGAATAAAACAAATGCTCTCATTTACATAAGAATAGCCTCCCAAAGGGGTGTGGGTACGTGGCCTTTGCTGCCTCTCTCTAAAAAGAGGCACTCTGCGTTGCAATAGAGGAAAAAAAAAGGAGAGAGAAAATAAACAGTCTAGAGTGACTCTAACTGGGACTAGGTTTCTGTCCCCATGACAGGACAATGTTTCAAACTGTCTGGGAACTATGTGGGTCTGTGAGGCCTTGCCTAGTTCTCCTGGAGACTATTTCAGTGAGCAGGCCATCATAGGACTCCACTTGTCATCTCCTAGGTTGATACTCTGTGTCCTTGGGCACAGCTTAATTTTCCAAATCTGTTTTAGTTAACAATATCTTTCTCTCTAGCTTAGGGAGTGTTGGGAAAACACCAAGCAATGCTGATTTCTGGTTATATGATGCAAACAATATAAGAAACAGGAAGATAACATAGATGAGTCTGTTCAAAATTATTCCACTATGAAAGTGCAGCTGATTTTACTTACAGTACAAGGTTCTAGGGATAGAAAATGTGTATGACGTGCAGTCTTTATCTGAGTAACTGCTCCTGGAGAACCTCAGCAAGAAAATCAAAAAATACATTACCTTTAATACAAGGGGGTTATCAGCAATTGAATAAAAGGTAGTTGTGGTAAGAAATCTGACTATCTATAACCCAATGAAGAGCTAAAATCAGGTGGCTCCAAATCAAAGGAGAACTAAGGGAATTAAAAAAAAAAAAGCCAGTGGAAGGGGTGGGGTTTTGTTTCTGTGGCTTTTCCCCAGAAGGAGTGACACATGACAGATGGGCAAATTAACATTTACAACAACTTGCTTCACTGAGCCATATTTCTTTGAGATGCTTTTTTGTTGTTGTTGTTGTTGGTAGTGGTGGTATATACTTTTGTTCCTATGTGAATTATTACCCTTTCACCCAAGGTACACTTCGAGATCTTCGATGATTTTGTTATATTTGTTAATTAAGAATCTTATTTAGAGAGAAGAATCACACATATTTAGAAAGAACTCACCACAATGCTACAGATATAGTTTTTTTTTTTTTTTTTTTTTTTTTTTTTTTTTTTTTTTTTTTTTTTTTTTTTTTTTTTTTTTTTTTTTTTTTTTTTTTTTTTTTTTTTTTTTTTTTTTTTTTTTTTTTTTTTTTTTAAGCTTTAGAAAGTTTAGGCAGATTGCGTGTGGTTGATGCCCACCCAACAGTGCTGTAAGATTTTGGAAGGCCTCTCCCACCATACTCTCAGTCAGACGGGGGAACGCCTAACCCCATGGTCCTTGAATAGCCATCTCTGCCTGACTCTTGACTTAAGGCTGTCGGCCTCAGGGCACAGTTCATTGCTTCTGCTCAGCACACTTCTTCATTGTTTTTTCTCCAACACCTTCTCTTTAGCATTACCACACTACGTGATCTTTGGTTGATCTTTTGTCATAGACCATGTTAGTTTCTCTTAAAACATTTAGAAAAATCCAAGTAGATGATTTGCAAATTGGGTCGTTATATAATTTTAAGATTATAAAAAGTTATCATGGATTTTTATATGATGTATAAAGTACTATATTTTGTCCAGTGTTATGATTTTATATTTACCTGCAATGTCCAACAATGAAGATTGCAGAACATGAATGATATCTTATCTGTTATATGCACCTTAAGGTCATAGAAATGTACTTCATTTTATTTCATTAAAGTCTGATTCTTGAATTTGAATACCAACAGTCAAAAAATGATATAATGAACCACCCATACATATTAAGTTATCAAACACATGGCCAAGCGAGTATGTTTAGAGACATACATCAAACTACATTGGTGAAAGTGGTGGGAAATCAACAAGACAAAAATACAGCAGAGTTGTAGAGTTCAGCATGCTGACTGTGACTTGTACTTCACCAAAAATGCCAATAGAACTTAGGAAAACTGAAATGGACAGGTCAGAGTTAATTGTTTCATTGTACTTTTGCAATGGTCATGGAAATGTGTTCAATTTTGACTTTTGTGTTGTGAAAGACTTGAAGTCTGAACAGACTTCAGAGAGGAGATGCAAATAAAATGGAAAAGATGGGGGTGTCAAAGATTGTTAGAAACGGGGTAGGGACAACTCAGTCTGTCAACCAGCCAGTCAAGTGATATCATATAATTCAACAAAAAAGGCTTGTTTCTTTAAACATAATGGACACTTTAGCCTGTGAAGTGGGTAGCTAAATTATTTACTAGCTGATTGCAAGCATATAATTGTGGGTGTAAGGACACAGCAGAAAAAAGGCAGACTAAAAAAGAATATAAAAGAGATGGTTATTGCTAATATCCACTAGGGAAAATAAGTAAAGTTAAATTATGGATTGAGGGATTGTGGAGAAATAAGACCATTATAATTTAAATTCAAAGAGCAATGTCAATTTTCAGCTCTGAAGATGTTATTTCCTATCCTTTTGATGGCTGCATGGTGGATCTGTATGCAATGGGACATGAGTAGATGACTGCTGGATGTAGATTGCATTTTGCAGCCCTTCAGTTAGTTTATAGGGATTTACTTTTAGAGTTGCTAGGCATTGGAAACCAGGTTTTGTGATTGAACTAAGACAAACAGATGTGAACTCACATATAATTATAAAAATACTTCACAGACGTGTGATTTTTCACACAAAAATATTTGGATATAAGATTCATAATATGATTAGTTTTCATTTCAACTGCAGACTCTCTACTAATATTTTACATTTGCTGATTTTATAGGTTTCCCAAGCCAGTAACTTTTCTCCAGCTACTTTAATAAGTACTGGAAACATGGCAAATAGCATCATTAGTAGATTTGCCTTCAGCTTAGAGCCTCATTTATTTGTGTTCCTGACCTAGTCAGTACTGTTGAATCTGCACAAACCCAGTGGAACTCAAATGCAAGGATTCCAAAGATCTAGAATGGAGGGAAAGAATCATCCATACTTGCCTTACACAGTGGGTATGGAAAAATGGAGGAATGTTGAGGGAGCCAAAGTAATGGTAGTGGTGTTAATACCATACTTCATAGCCAACTGACGAGGAAGAGGGAGGAAAGGAAGAACGTATAGTGGAATGAAAAGGGAGAGTTCAGAAAAGGTCAGAAGGCTATATTAAGCATGGTTTGAGATGAGCTGTCTATACTAGCAGTGTGCTTGCTGGTGCTAGATACCCCTAACTTCTGTTTACGTGGTGTAATGAATATTTTAGGGTTAGATTTAGCCACTCTAACTAGATGCCGTCCAACAGTGTGTTTCATAATCTTGTTATTATTACTTTATTGTTTTCTTTGTTTTAATAGCAAAATACTTCTATCAAATCAAAGATTACTTAGAATATCAATATGGAAATAAATACAAATTGGACAGTTTGGTTGAGCCACTATGGTTTATTTATTTTCTTACCCAATTTGCCTTTTGTTACTTTGGAGATACTCTATTTTGTGGTGTTACTGCTATGCATTTCGAAAGATGGATACATTGACCCTTCAAAGAAAGAATTAGTCACATCTTTCAAACACTTTATTTTTGGTAAATCTCTCCAACTGGAGATAGCATTAATTCTTCCAAGATTGTACTACTTTATTCTTCTCCTTCCCTTATGTTCATTTCCCATAATATCCCTCAAATTTATGTGGTCACAATCAACAAACTTAGATATATTTGAATAGGAAACATCTTGCCAAGACTATTAGTTCTGGCTGAAGAAGCTGCTTTATTTGAAGTTGGCTGCCTCCTGCCACTTCAAATAATAATCAACTATCAAAAAGAAGCCCTCCAGCAATGTCACAGAGATGAACAGCTAGATATAAAGAAAGCAGTTCAGTACCCTTGGAATAACTGATAGACTCGAATTTTCCTTGTAGACTGACGACTCATTACCATTACAGATGTGAATAAATCATGAATTCTACTTCTCTGTGAAGGCTGTTGCGATGCTGCAGATTCCCTATTCAAGGCAGTTTACCAGATAATGTAGAAAAAAGAAAAAATATATACTACTTTGCTTCAGTTAGTACAATATTTAAAGTGAATGACTGGAAGAATTTTTTGCTTAAAATATCAACACAATAACTTCCTCCTCCTTCTTGCTTAGTGTGTAAAAACATAAACAATTTTAAAGAAAGGTATTGTTTTTCCTCAGTGGACGTGCAAAAGAGACATCAGAGTAGCTTCTGGGTATGTTATAGAAATGCAAAGACTATAAAAATAATTGAAACTTGCAGAGCGATTTTCAGTTTATTCACTGCTGAAGTTTGCAAACTTGGTGATTTCTCTACTAGAATTTACAGAACTAAACAATTTTCTTAGAATTTCTCAAGGTCACACTGGATTCCAAGGAACATTTGAATCACAATTTAGGGGAAAATAATGACATAGTAATGGTTTGTGTGTCCAGTAGTTCGCAACCCCGCTGCACATTGGAATCACCTGGGGAGTCTTTAAAATTAGTGCTGCCTGAGTTTCACCTGCACTTTTTTAAGCTCTCCAGGTGATCCTAATACAAAGCTATGGTTAAGAACCATTCACCTAATCAACATCCTAGGAGCATTTCATTTAATTTCTAATCATGAAATTCAACCTAGTGTACTTATCATGTTGAAATTAAATTAATAACCCAATTTACCTTAATTCAGAAAGCCTCAGAAAATAAAATTTGGCAATGTAGAGATTGATAGATCCTTCTTTTTGCCAATCTCCATGTTCTTCAGCCCTTCTGTCTAAAGTCTAGTAGTTGTCTTATTGAAAGACATCAAATAAATGATCTGGGTAAGAAATACATCTGTAATCACACCTCACTATAGGGGTAGATGTGAGATTAGTCTCATTTACATAGGCCTACTATTTTGTCCCCAAATCTAGACATCCATCGTAATGTATCAGCCCCCCTACTTAATGCTCCAGTGTTCTTCCCTACATCTAAGTCTGATCGCTGAGTTTTGGTCATCCCACTTATCTTCTACTAACAATATATAAAAGATTCCTCAACACATCAACTTAGTCACTCCTTAGTGTCTTGTTAATGAACCAATCACCTAAAATTAATTTCACAGGGTCTATATGCCTCATGGTATTGTGTTGCACCAATCCCTGCTATCATGGTTCTTACTTGGTCCCAGCCTGCTTGAAGGACACCCTAGCTAACCATGCTTTAGGGACATTTCACTTTAACTTTCCAGATATCCCTTCACAAAGCAATATTGTCACCAGCCCACAGTTCACAGTCTTGGTTCTCTTGCTTCCCACACTGCTTTGTTTTGCAGAGATCCCATCTTATCTTGTACCTTTTTTTATCATGAATCTAAAATTATATAATATTGATTTTCAAGACTTGTAGTTAACCTTGTTTTTATTTTGTTTCTTATCTTCACCAGTATGTACAAATCCATATATTATTAATTTGCTTACCACTACTTGTAGATTATAAGATGTACCATATGTGTTGACAATCTGAAATTTCTGGAATCTTAAAAAAAGAGAGAGAGTGTTTCCAGACAAAAGAAGAAGCCTATCAAAGGCAACACCCTAAAGATTAGACAGTGTCTAGCCATTATATCTAGGGCATTCCACATGCCTTCTAGCAACTTATTTTTTCCCATTTATAATTAATTAAACTTGCAAAATGTTTTGCTTCCAAATTATATACCAGATCTAATTATTTAATATTATGTCATTGGGTTCTAAAAGAAAATTCATGGAAAGCAAAGAAATACATGAATCTTGTTATGTGAACGAAGCCTGTTTAATTTTGAGAAATATTCACATTGTTTTAATACAATATAAAATGAATTTAATTTCTTTTATGCTTATGACAATGTTGAAAAAGGGAATTAAAAATTTTTCATGTATTATTATAACTATCTACTGTGGATTTTTCTAATAATACATGGCAGGATTTTTCCATTATAAAATACATGTCAAATAATAAAAAACAAAATTATCAAGATAAGGTAAGGGATTTCAATAAGGAGGATGTAGATACTTATTTTATAATAATGATATATCATAAAGTCAATACACTTAATGTGGTAGTAATAGTTTTATCTTATGATGGCCATCACTCTATTTTTCCCTGGAATTTAATATTCCACTCTTAAGAATAAACACCTACACACAAACATTCAAAAGAAAGATTGTTGTTGCATACATTTGTGTCTTTAGATATATCTTAACTATAAATCATTTGCATCATGCAGAATACTATAGACTACTACAGTGTCAAAATGACTCCACATGAAACAAACAATTTTGTAAGAACTAACCAACTATGATGGTATATGTTTTCATTAATTTCTATGCATAGGGAAGTGTAGTTTAAATATTGAACATATTTCTTGAGTGTCATTTCTATTTCTGTGAACTCCAAGTGCACCAGTGACAGATGAAAGAACTTCTCATTCTTGTTAGTTTGACCCCAGTCACTTCTCCACATTTGAGTTCTAGAAAGCTGGCAGACAGGCTTATATACAAAAGGAAGGAAAATTAAAAAACAAAACAAAATAGTATTTTATTTAAAAAGCAGAGATCTGTTGGGGAAGGTCATCAAGAAGACATGTCTGCTGATTTGAACTGAGAGCTAGACTTGGCCATTGGAGGCTCCCCAATTGCCTTCCCTATGCTTGAAATGTACATTCTACTCTCCTTCCCAGATCCCAGAAGCTTCTCTTGAGATAGAAATATGGGGTTAAGATTATCTGGACTGGGTATGTTACTGAAACCAGTTAGGGCTCCTATATAAACTTTTAAGATTTTGGTAGGTATGGAGATTTGCTTGTCTTGCTGTCACCATGCAAACCTCATAAGTAAGTCCCCTTACCATCTACCAAAACATGCCATCTACCAAACTATAATGGTCTACCTTTTTTTTTTTTTGTCACTCCCTGCCATCTGCATACAGGGGTCAGTTTCAGATCTCACCTGGAAAGCTCCCAAAGAGGTTGCAACCCAACAACTGCAATGACTGAAATGTGACCACCAAAAAAATGGTTTGGTTTCACGGCTTGATTTCCTGCTGGTAAGTAGAATAATGGGCCCCAAAGATATCTAGATCCTTGTATAATGTCAATATATTACCATAAACATAAATAAAAGGGGAGCTATAAATGTGGTAAATTTGAGGGTCATAAATCAAAGAAATGTATCCTGGAGAGAAGAAGATGGTGGAGGAGTGAATGGAACTCACACCAACCCCCTCCCAGGGCCAATCTGGAAATACAACTCAATTGTGGGAAAACCACACAGACAAACAAGTGAGAAATAGTGAGAGAGGGGTAGTATGACTTAAGACAGACAGAAAAATCAGCTTTGGCACAACCTATCTGCACCTTCACAAGAGCACACAAGATGTGGTGGGCAGAGTGACCCTTAGTCAACCAGCTGGAGGAAAGGTCCCACCAAAGAAACACCCAGCAACAATAAAAACTCAAATATATCCAGAGAACCATCACAAAAAGCATAAAGGGCATCCCAAGAGCATCAAGTTCAGGTGATCGAGGATGCTGTGCCACTCAATCTCACAGGTATCCTACTATAGAACTTCACACCACAAAGGCAGAGAGTCAAAACACATCAATTTCAGGAACAGAAGCAAACAAGAAGAGTCCTACAAATAACAGGGAGATAAAGAAACAACCCCCAATCAAAAGGAAAGGAAGAATCCTCAGAAATAATGCTAAATGAAATAGAGGCAAGTCAACTATCAGATCCTGAGTTCAAAACAGTGATCATAAGCTCAATGAGGTCAGAGTGAATTACCAAAAACTATAGGGAAACTACAAGTAACTTACTGAAAATCATATTAGCATGAAAAAGGTCATTAAAACAATTAACAAAGTCCTAGAGGAAAGGAAAAATAAAATTTCCGAATTGAAGAACATAGTAGAAGGAATCAAAACCAGGCTAGATGAAGCAGAGGATCAAATCAGTGAGCTGGAGGACAAGGTAGAAGAAAAAAAAAAAAAAAACTCCTAAAAAAGGATAAAGAAAAGGAAAAAAAAAGACTTAAAAAGAATGAGTAGGGGTTAAGAGAAATGCAGGACAACATGAAATAGAATAATATCTGTATAACAGCAGTACCAAATGGAGAAGAAGAGGAGGAAAGAATAGAAAACCTGTTTGAAAAAGTAATGATGGAAAACTTCCATAATTTGATAAGAGAAGAAGCCACACAAATCCAGGAAGCAGAGAGGGTCCCAAACAAGAGGAACCAAAAGAGGCCCACTGCAAGACACACCACAATAAAAACAGCAAAAATCAAAAACAAAGAGAGAATCTTAAAGGCAGCAAGGGAGAAATAGGAAGTAACATACAAGGGGTCCCTGATATGACTGGCTGTTGACTTCTCATTAGAAATATTACAAGCCAGAAGGGAATGGCAAGAAATATTACAAGTAATGAAAGACAAAGGCCTGCAACCAAGACTATCCAGTAAGGCTCTCAAATAAAGTGGAAGGTGAAATAAGGAGTTTCCCAGACACAAGAAGGCTACAAGAATATACCTCCTCCAAACCAGCACAGCAAGATATGCTAAAGGGACTGCTTTAAGAAGAGGAAGAAAAACAGTGAGAGAGAGAGAGAGGAATGAAGGTACAAAGGAAGTAAAATAGTAATTAATAAGCATACTATCAATAATAACTTTAAGCCCTGGCTGGTATAGCTCAGTGGATTGAGCTTGGGCTGAGAATCAAAGGGTTGCCAGTTCGATTCCCAGTCAGGGCACATGCCTGGGTTGCAGGCCAGTTCCCAACAGGGGGCACACAAGAGGCAACCACACATTGATATTTCTCTTCCTCTCTCCTTCCTTTTTCCCTTGAAGGTAAAAAAATAAATAAAATAAAATAAATAAAATAATAACTTTAAATGTAAATGGATTAAATGCTCCAGTCAAAAGACACAGAGTAGCTGAATGGATAAGAAAACATGACTCATACATATGCCTCCTATAAGAGACCCACTTCAGAACAAAACACCTAACAGACTGAAAATGAAGGCTTAGACAACAATATTCCAAGCAAGCAGACAGGAAGAAAAGGTGGGGTGGCAATACTTATATCTGATAAAATGGACTTCAAAACCAAAGCCATAAAAGGAGACCTGCAAGGTCACTTTATAATACTCAAGGGAAGAATCCATCAAGAAGACATACATATAAACATATATGTTCCCAATATAGGAGCACCCAAATATAGATATAGAAAAAGAAAGATATAGACAGCAACAAGATTATAGTAGGGGACTTTAATACCCTACTATCAACAAAGGATAATCTTCTAAACAAAATATCAACAAGGATATTCTGTAACAGAACCACACATTAGATCAAATGGACTTAACTGATATATATAGAGAGAGAGAACCTTTCATCCCAAAGAAGCAAAATACACATTATTTTCAAATGCACATGGAATAGTTTCAAAAATAGACCACATGATAGCATCAACAAATTCAAGGAAATTGAAATCATATCAAACATTTTCTCAGACGACAGGGCTTGAAACAAGCAACTAACCTCAAGAAAAAATTCAAAAATATTCAAACTCATGGAGAGTGAATAATATGCTAGTAAACAATGAATGGCTTACCAATAAGATCAAGGAAGAAATCAAAAAGTGTCTGGAAACAAATGAAAATGAACACACAGCAGTCTGAAACCTGTAAGACACAGCAAAAGCAGTCTTGAGAGGGAAGTTCATAGCAATACACATCTACATAAAAAAGATAGAAACCTTTCAAATAAACAATGTAACCCTACATTTACAAGAATTGGAGGAACAACAAAAAAAAAAAAAAAAAAAAAAAAAAAAAAAAAAAAAAAAAAAAAAAAAAAAAAAAAAAAAAAAAAAAAAAAAAAAAAAAAAAAAAAAAAAAAAAAAAAAAAAAAAAAAAAAAAAAAAAAGAAAGAAAGAAAACCCAGAGCAAGTAGAAGAAAAAATATAATCAAGATCAGAGCAGAATTTAATGACATAGAGACTAAAAGAACAATTCAAAGGATCAATAAATCCAGTAGCTGGTTGTTTGTTAAGATAAACAAAATCAACAAGCCTTTAACCAGATTCATCAAGAAAAAAAAAAAAAAGAGAGGACTCTAATAAATAATATCAGAAATTAAAGAGGAGAAATTACAACCGATACTACAAATATACAAAGGATTGTAAAAAAATTACTACCAAAAATTATATGCCAAAAAAGTGAAAATGTGGGTGAAATGGATACTTTTTGCAGATGGCATAATAGTGTATATAGAAAACTCTATGGATTCCACTGAAAAACTGCTTGACCTAATAAGTATATTTGGCAAAACAGCAGAATACAAAGTCAATAGGCAGAAATCAAAGGCATTTTTGTATGCTAATAATGAAACATAGAACAGAAATCGGGAAAAAAAATCTCATTTGCTATAGAAACAAGAAGAATAAAGTACCAAGGACTAAAATTACCAAAGAGGTAAAAGACCTGTACTTAGAAAACTATACAATACTGAAAAAGAAATTAAAGAAGACACAAATAAATGGAAGCATAAACCATATTCATGGATTAGAAGAATTAACATCATCAAAATGTCCCAAAGTGATTTATATATTCAATGCAATCCTTATTAAAATATCATTGATATATTTCACAAATACTGAACAAACATTTCAAAAATTTATATGGAACCATGAAGGAATCAACAAAACAAGTAGGTAAGTAAAACAGAACCAGAGATATGGAAATAAAAAGCAAACTGACAGTGATGAGAGGGGAGGGTTGAGAGGGATAACAGAGTAAAGAAGGGGAAGGATCAAGTCAAGGAACATGTATAAAGGACCCATGGACAAAGACAATGTGTAGGGGGGTGGACTGAATGTGGTAGGTGGGGGATGGCTAGGGCAGGGGAGAGTAATGGGGGGAAATGGGGAAAACTGTGATTGAACAACAATATTTTTAACTAAAAAAAGAAAAAGAAAATTATCCTATCTTATCCAAGTATCATCAGTTTGGTCACATTTAGTCCTCAAAAGCAGATAACCTTCACTGCAGAAGTTAGTGAGGGATGTGATAATGAAAGAATGGTCAGAACTATGTGATAGGAAAAGAACCTGACCCGCCCCCACCACTGCTGGATTTGATCATGAAAAAAGAGGTCCAGAGCCAAGGAATGTGGGTGGCCTCTTTCTAGAAGGTAGAAAAAGGAAGTAAATGGATTCTCTCTTTGAGTCTCCAGAAGGCAACATGGCTATCCCAACACCTTGATTTTAGCCCAGTAGGACTTGTGCTGGACTTCTAACATATAAACTGCAGGACAATAAATTTGTGTTCCTTCAGCCACTGAGTTTGAGGTAATTTGTTATGGCAAGAATTGGAAACTAATATATTCTCCTTCACAACCCATCATTCAAAAAGCCATGCCACACCCACAGCTTTCAGTCTGCATATAGTTCCTCACTTGAAGATTTGAACAGAAGTCCTAGAATGCCAAGCATGTAAGGAAAGCCTCTAATGTGAGTAACAGAGAACAAAATGAACAAAGGAGAGCTACACTAAGGAAACAAGACAGGAAGGTAAGGAAAATCAAAGAAAAAAAAAACTAAAATTACTCTGATGGGCAGAAGAAAATTTGAATCTATGCTATAAAAACCAGAGTGCTTAAAAATTAAAGTTGCATTCAGAAAATAAGTTATTATACATATTTATAAATATTAAATATTACTGTATATTTATATTATGTATATTTGAGAAAATATCTCAGAATATGGAAGGAAATAGTCAAGAAATAGAAAAAAAGTAGAGAAGTTTTCCGGAAGCTTCATTACTCTCCTATCACCTTACTTTGTAAGAGAAGCCCCAGAAAATAGGATCAGAGAAAACATGAGAAAGAAATTATCAAAGAAATGTTAGATAAAAAGGAACATGACTTTCTAGATTGAAAGAGTTCATCAAGGGCCCAGCATAATAAATTAAAAATGACCCACACAAAAGCACATCATCAGGAAATTTCCAAATAATTATAAATAAAAAGGAGATTTTGAGGACAACTATAGAAAAGACAACAACAACAACAAAACAAGCCCTAACATCCTCTAACTCAAACAGAATAGAATTAGTCTTCTCAATAGAAAAAAAAGGTAGATAATAATAAAACATCACTAACAAAATTTGAAGGTAATATGATTCTGAACAGAATTCAATACCAAGTTAAACTTTCAGTCATGTGCGAAACTAAAATAAAAAGATAATTCAAGTATACACATTTTCAAAGTTTCTCTCATTCACCCATTTTAAGAAGAAACAGTGATATGTGTTCTCTAAAATAATAATAATAATATAGTAACATAATATAGCATAATAATATACTAGTAGGAGAGGGCAAAAGTCATCTCCAGGTGACAGTGGACAGAACATCTAGAAAGCCACTGGTCCACACAGGAGAGGATATAAAATCTGTAGAAGGAATACAGACAAAAAAATAAGGTCTGACAGATTGTGTGGTATTTTTTAATGTATTGAACAGAAATTTATACTTTTCTTACAGAATTTTGGGCAGAATACTGTTAATGACAAGAAAATGAAGCAAATCATAAGGCAAGCAATTATTACTAACAAGGTTAACAGAAATGTATTTGCAAAAGCAAATGTAATCATAGTGAATTGTATGACTTAGTGTCAAATAATATTTACATTGTGTTAATAATGTAGTCACTATATATTTCTTTAAGCAAAAATTGGTAAAATTATTTAAGGATCATAGGAGCAGGGGTCATGTGTAGAGATATACACATATGCACATAAAGAAATGTGCATACACATTGTCACTGAGTGATAATGGAGGATGAGATTTAGACTTAAACCCATAACTTTCATAGAAGAAAATTGGTAGATAATATGTTTTTTTAAATAATAAAAACACAACAGATGACACACACTACTGAGAAATATACAAGTAAATTTTAGAAGTGAAAATAGCCAAACAAGTTGAAAGTAATTCTCAATTTCCCATATGGTGTGGGAGGAAGGGAGAAGGGATGATCAGGAGACTAATTTTCCCCTTAATTCTGTTAAAATTTTTGGATTTTAATTTTTTATAACACAAACTTTACATATAAGAAATGTTCTGTATAAAAAGATATAGTAAAGATAATCATGGAAAGTTATGCTATGATTTTTCATTGAAAAATCACTATAATATAATATACTTTAATATCAGGTAATTTAACTAAAAAATTTAGCAAGCATAAACTACTTTATAATCTGCACGTAGATTATGAAATAATCAAATAGATAATATTAAACCATTTCTTCTCACCTGCCAATGTAATTCACTAAGTCTTCTGATAATAAATTAACATTAACTTTCCAATTTAATGAGTTCATTACAATACTCATTAATTCAAAAGGAAATATAAATTTGATTTAAGTAAGGTGCCTAGATTGTACAATTAACCAATTACTACTCCAGAAAGTGTACCCATACAGACAATGTCTATTATCAGTACTTCTATTACAATAAATAGTTCATATCACTAATATATTTTAACAAGTTTTATTGGTATGACAGATATGGGCCTTATTGATTTTTTTATTATTTTAAAATCTTTATAAATAGGACTTTGAAGATTTTATCCACATATTGAGGTATTCCTCTACTGTATCCCATGACTTTTCCACATACATGACTTCCTAGTTTTGCATAATTAGAGGTGATGCTTCGAGACTATTATTCACTAGAAACAGCATCAATAGGTACTTTCCTAAATAACAACTTACTGACAAGTTCTTTGTCAACACAAACTGTGAGGAATGACATGTAGGCAGAAAAGAGTTTAACAGTCACTAGCATTCTGCATTGTTACTGGACTGCTGTGCGTTCATCTGAGAGGTTCATGCAACTCAAGTTTCAGCTTCTTTAGAGAAGTCTACAAGCCACTATTTTCAGGTGAGTAAAAAGATAATTAGTTTTTGATCAAACCAGTAGTCACATTTATTTAAGCACTGCTCCTGAACATTGACACAGAATCTAAATCCACCCGATCACTTAATTTGTTTCTAATTGTGGATATCTACATCACTAAATCTAGAGGAATTTTAGTAAAATGGATAAATTATTCTGTATATCTCTATAGTGAGTTTCACTCTAGGAGGTCCAGATCATGCTTGACCAGTGGCCACACAAATGCCCTTGGTGTTTTCTAATTCTGGTATATATACTACCAAAGTCAACAAAGAGTTAAATTTGCTTAAAAAACGTAACAGTCATTCAGAACGCTCTCCCATTGTAATTGTATTTTATGTCAAACATGTAAATATTCCCAGACAATGAGAAAACCATTTGATTTTTTAAAGGATTTTGTAGTCAGTTAAATTATGTTTTACCTTATATTCAGAGACAGCATTATTTAACAACCTGATTCATGTACTCCAGAAAAGTTAGCTTTCTTTTTCAAGGTGTCACAGGCAGATTTCAATTCAGGTCAACACCAAAACCTTTCAAGTAAGTTTATGCCTTAAACAGAGATGGGAATGCTACTGACTTCAGTGGAGCTTTCTGGACATTAGCTAGATCTCAATTCTTCCTTTTCTTGGGGAAGAAATAGGATAGATTGATAGAATTATTGTCTCTATTACAAATGTTTCAGTCTCAGAGATAATTTATCTGTGTTGTTTAAAGGGGGGAAAGAAGTAACACAAATTGTTTCTTCTACTACTCTTCCAACTAAAATTTTGTTTTACTGGTACATGCAAATATTTATTTTAGAGACTACACTAGACCTTACTTTCAGTGTTTTTAAAAAGGGGGAGATGTAGCAATTGGATGTCGTTTCTGTCAAATTAACTCTGTCTCTAGGAAGATTACAGAGATCCCATTAGAAGCATTTACCACAGTAATCAAACTTGACTTTGGCAAACCTGTTTGTCAACCCCATTTGTTTTGAAAATATTCCAGAAATGACACTTGAAAAAAATCTTTCAAATTATTTTTGTTCTTAATGTTCTAAAAATTCCACTTACAACTTTGAAAAAGTAAGCAATTAATTAATAGAGAAATTTTAAAAAGAGTGAGCTCCCCCTGATTCTGGCAAGGTCTCAAACCACATGGACTAGTAGTATTAGGAATTACAGCAGGGCTCTAAGAAAATTAAGTTAGTTTAAGCCATTTACAGGTTATGATAGCATAAGAAATGTGGCCATGTGTAGGTTTCCCATTAAGGCTGGCACGTAAGGCTGTGCTTTGTGTCCTGCACAATGGTGCCTGCCTGAGAGCCCAAAGGTGGTTAGAAACCTCTCCTTGGGGAAGCTAACTCAGTTTTACGCTTGGAAATGAACTGCATCCTCTGAGGGATGGATGTTTTTTCTATTTAATCTACCCAGATAGGATGACTTTTGCAAGGCACATTCATACTCCGTAAGTGCTAGCAGTGGGTCTTGTTGTACATTCAGAGGAACATGACAATAAATAAAAATCAGAATCAGAGGAGGACTGGCCAATTATACTACAAAGGTATCTCTAGAATTTGACTTCCTCTTACTTTGTGAGAATGTAGCACCCATGAAAATTAGCAGCAGCAATGGTTAAGAGAGGGGGTCCTGGGGAAATGTGGTTAGGGCGGCAGTGCTATGCAGTTGTGCCGCACGCACAGGGCTAGTGACAGAGCCTGGGAACCTGTGTGGGAGTGGGTATGCTGGGCCCAACCCCGTGCCTGGCGCCGGTGCCTTTGATTGGCTACTCTTCATGCCTGGATACACAGCCATTTCTCCTTCCTTGACATCTATGTTTGCTTTAAATTACAATGTCCATGATTTTTAATTGCAAGGCTGTTTGGTAGCTAAAATTAAAATGACAAATTATTCAATTATGAACAATTCAGTTATATTTATGCATGCACACATATACTTATGAATGTACATCAGATAAATATATGGCAAACATGTGTGTCAGTGCATGGTGTCTGTGTGTGTGTGTTTCCTACACTTGGACTTCTCTGTTTGGCCTGAGCAGAAAGATGGATCTTGGAGGAAACCATGTTGAAGTAATGTCTCTTGGGCATGTTAGCAAGCATCGTCCCTGGATCTATAATTAGCAAATTGTAGTTTATGGTAAAAAAAAAAATCTGTAGACCAAGACCCTGGTGTGTGTGTGTGTGTGTGTGTATGTGTGTGTGTGTGTGTGTGTGTGTGTGTGTGTGTGATGCTTTAATTAAGAGATATTTTTTACCCTGGCTGGTGTGGCTCAGTTTGTTGCAATCTCATTGGGTGAACAGAAAGGTCTTGGGTTTGAGTGGATTTGATTTCCAGTCAGGTCACATACCCAGGTCTAGGTCTGTACGAGAAGGCAGCCCATTGATGTTTCTCACATCGATGCCTCTCTCTCTCTCTCTTTTTCTCTGTCTCTCTCTCTCTCTCTCTTTTTCTCTATATATCTCTCTCCTCCCTTGTCTCTCTCTAAAAGCAATGAAACAATGTCTGTGCGTGACAAAAAACAAAAGATGATATTTTTGGACTGACATATGATTCCCTCAATCATTCAGACAAAATTTAGTGTCTAAACTAAAATATAACATGGATTCTATCCTAACAAGATGCTACCATAATTTCCGTGGAGACTGACAACAGGTACTTATAATTATAGTGGGCCAAAAGAACAAAAAAACTGCTCACACTTGAGCCAACACTACACTGGTGGCCACACATGTGTAAAGCTGTAACATGGCCTTACATCTTACCTGCCAAAGCTAAATCCTGTAGTGGCTGAAATATTAAAGGAGCAGGGAATCCAACATGTATAAGGTGTCAGGCTAATGTGTAAATTAATTTTATCAAAATACATTGCTCAGTCTTCTAATTTTAATTTTCTAATTGTAGTTGTTATATGACTGGTGAAAATTTTATAATAATGATTTACTAGTTTATTTTAATTGGCAGGGAAACATATATTTATGTTTATAACATGAGAAAAATATTTTAAATATTCTAATTGGTCAAATTTATTATATGAAAGATAATGTGATTGCTTTAACATATCTATCTAGCTATATAGAATTGGGGAAATTTTATAGATAAACCAAACATGTCTAAATATAGAAAATCATACCCAATCATGCATGAGGCAAATTAGCTATAATCATTTGTGAATTGTAAATGTCAGTAGCAATGCATATTTATACAGAAAAGGAAGAAAAGGTGTAACAGCAGCATTACAGATTAAAGTTTTTCAAAATGAGCTCTGACTGGTGTGGTTCAATGGATTGAGTGCTGTCCTGTGAACTGAAAGGTCATCAGTTCAATTCCCAGTCAGGGCACATCCTTGGGTTGAGGGCCTGGTTTCCAGCTGGGAGCGTGTGTGAGGCAACTGACTGATGTGTCTTTCGAACATCAATGTTTATTTCCCTTTCTTCCTCCCTCTCTTCCCCTCCCTCTGAAAATAAATAAACAAAATATTTAAAAATGTTTTTCAAAATGTCACTGATATATTTTCACTGAAGAAATAGTAAAATGCTCTAAGAATAATTGAAAGTAAAAAGTAGAAGAAATTTGTATCATGTTCCTTAGGCAACAGCCTGGAGGTCAGCACAGTTATTTATTTATGAATGAGAATTATTTGTCAATTTTGTAGAGCACTGCTTTCCAACCAGTGTGCTGTGGTACCCATGGGTGGTCCTGGAGGGACCCCTGATTCCACAGAGTCATCATTTGGTTGTTTTACTTAATCATGTAAAACAGAAATGACTAATTTCTGACAATTTACTCCACAGAATTTCTATTCAGAGTTATTACTTGGGTGGAATCTTATTTGAAGGTGGATGCAACTTCACCCTTTTTAATTACTCAATACATTAGTGAATTTATAGAATGTGATTTAAAGTAAATATAATAGTCAAAGATCATATAAAGTTTCAGTAGTGAAAGTATGAAACTCATGATCACAGAGTTCTATGCATAATTATTTGTGATAAAGAAAACATTATTCTGAAGGATACTTAACTGAGCCCAGATCACCACAAAAAAATATCAAGCAGAGAAGTCAACATGTAAAATGAACTTTTATTTTTGTCTCTAGAAAAAAGATAAAATTCTAGCAAAAAAACTAGTGAATCTATGTAAGTTATCATTTCTTATTAAATGTAGCATGAGTAAGTATGAATATTGAAAATTTTATTCTTAATTCATAATATTGAGTGATTACTTGAAGCCAACTAGTGTTCAAAGAACACTGTAAAATCTATCAATCCTCATGTTGGCATAATATATGGGATAGTAGAAGTACTATATTTACATATTTTATAAGTGAAGAAATTAAAATTTAGTGAATTTCAATTACTTGTTCAAAATTTCTCAGCAAGCAAGTAGCAGGCGTGGTATTTAAACCCTACTTGAATTAACCCGAAAGCCAAGATACTATATAGAGTGTTATGACTTAATACATAAAAAGTGCTTGTGCCATAACTTTTAACATTTAATTGAAGCAGCAACTTTGGATTGGAAGCTTGTCTGTATCTACCTAGAAAGGAAATATATATACTAGGGAACATGATAACTACATTTAGAATTAGCTAACTAAAGAGAATGAGACAGGTATCATGGCTACCAAATAAAAGCCTTTAGGGTATAGTTTGGTTTAAAAAAGAACTAGGAATGTTTTGGAAAATTTTAATTTCGGAAAATGTAACAGGAGAAAAATCCTCTTTCAATAATACAAAATGTGGTTTGCCAACTTGGTTCATTGTCATTCAACTGACTTAAGTTAGGGGACTTTGTTACAATGTTGCCTTGCATATGATGTTAATGTCCTGTCTTTAGATTATCAGAGTAACAGTGAAGCTCAAGTGTCCTGCATGATTCAATAATAAAGGTACCCCATGTGGCAAAATTCCCATAGACACCTAAGCATTTGTTCAATCATACAGTAGTAGTTCATGAGTTATCACATCAGGTAGCCCTTCAAATTTTGTAAGAAACCATTATTATCTTGTAGCTCACATCTCTATGTATCTCTCAGTGTTAAGATGACACCAAAGACTTATAATATCCAAATGATTTAGATGTCTATCAACTGAGCTCATTTCAATTTGCTGTATGAGTAAGTTCCTTTTTTAAAATTTTATTTTATTTTAATTGTTGTTCAAGTAGTTTTCTGTCTTTTACCCCCATCCCAGCCCACCCTCCAGCCTTCCCCACCTCCCTCCCATTTCCACCTCCCCTTGTTTTTGTCCATGTGTCCTTTATACTAGTTCCTGCATACCCTTCCCCTTTTACCCTGAAATTCCCTCCCCTCTCCCCTCTGGTCACTGTCAGCCTGTTCTCAATTTCAGTTCTTTGAGCCACATTTCTAGAGCCATCAAAGAAAATGCAAACTCATTTTCCGTGGTTATACAAGTCCCTGAGAGTATATTGGTGTGGGAAGAAGGCAGGCTGAGAACATGAATTGCTTAAAATCTTCCCTACCAACTTGGTGTCAGAAGTAGGCCAGTGTCTTGTTGCTAAGATAACAATGATAAAATCTCCTATCTGGTTATGTGAATGTAGTGGCAACTTAATGAAACAAGTCAGTTCTTCAGTGCTTTTCTTTTTTGTTAAACCTATGTTATGACAGATATAGATACTGATGAGATCTCTAAACTGCAAAACTATCAAAGATGCTATCAGTTCTCATGGATCTCCTAGAAGCTTTATAGTCTTTTATTACCCAGGCAGAAGAAAGCGTTTCATTATGCACATTCTTTGGACCAGTCAGGGTAAGTGACTACAGCTGTGACAAGGAACCCTGAAAATGTAGCTGTTTAAACGCAGAGCTTGCTGTGTGATCCATTACAATCAAAGCAAAGATCATCTAGCAACTCTTTTGAGGACAGTACTATTTTTCTGTTTGCCTAATGTGCTCTGTCTAGTTCCAAAGATATGCCAGGGAGTTTTATTTTACGAAAAACTTAGAATTAAAACACAATTCCATATTCCTGACATAAAATCCTCAGGGAACAAATCAAATGGGGAAATATCGTTAGTTTGTAAATAGAATGTGTTTATAAACTTTGGTTTTTTTTTTTTTTTTTAAGAGAAAGGGAGGGAGGGAAGGAGGAAGGCAGAAAGAGAGGGGCAGGGGGAGAGAAAGACGAAGAGACAGAGACAGACACAGAGAGCGATTTGTTATTCCACTTTCACATGCATTCATTGGTTGCCTCTTATGTGTACCTGGCTGGAGATCAGTTCCTCAACCTTGGCTAACAGGATGACAATCCATCCAGCTGAGCTACCCAGCCAGGTCTGGAACTCTTCTTATTTGCACTCATGACACGGAGAAGAAATTACTTTTTAGCTTTGAGATCCGGCCCTTAAAATGTTTAAGTAATTTCTCTACCAGCATGTGTTCACTGTTCAGATGACTTTAGAACCAGCACTTTTAAAAAAACACTTTCTTTATTTCTTATGCTGTTACAATTGCTACCACTTTTTCTCCCTTTCTCCACCTTCACCCAGTCCCACCATCTCCCCAGCCCAAGCTAGCCCCCATATTGTTGTCCATGTCTGCACATCCATAGGTCATGCATAAATGTTCTTTAGTTAATCCCCTCGCCATCTTTCATCCCTTCCCTACCCCTGTCAGCTGTCAGTCCTTTTCATGTAGCTAAGCTTCTGTTACTATTTTGTTCATTAGTTTATTGTGTTCATTAGATTCCACATATAAGTGAGATCATGTGGTATATGTCTTTTACTGATTGGCTTAATTCACTGAGCATAATTTTCCCAGGTCCATCCAACACTTTGGATACCACTAAATGGCATGCTTGCCACTCACTGAAAATGTAGTATGGATTTTCTTGTGAAAAGTCAATTCCCAAATTTAAAATATCCAAAACCATGTAGATGGTTAGAAGAAAATGGAAATCATTGTATAATGATAACCTTTACACTATACAGATTCTAAATGTGATGCATGGCAGAGAAGCATCATGTTGATCTACCAGTGAATTTTGGCTACTTTTGTTCTAATTCTACTGGATTAAAGAGATATAACAATATAGATTAGAAATAGTAAGCATCTTATCTGTAAATAAGTTTTGCTGTTCCTGTCCACCTGTATTTTTCAATGAGTGAAAAAGCCATAAAACAGGTGCAAGGAGATGGTTATCACTCTGGTAGTCTGTGACTGGGAAGAAATAAAGAGAATTGAACAGGAGAGTTGAGGTGTTAGAAGCAAAAAAAAGAAATCTGACATATTAAATCATGTGAATAAATTTTCTACATTGAAGTGACATTTTAAAAATACTAATACAAATTTTAGTAGTAAAATGAGTAATTTGAAGCTATGAGATTTTTGTTTGTGTGTGTGAGGGGAGGTGCATTTTCTCAGTTCACTGGAGCTTATATCCAAGGAAAGGATCATATGCTGATTGACTGGGTTTCAGAATGCAATCACCCATAGCTGGATCTTTTGTGTTCTCCATACTATGATGCTGTTCACCTGTTACTTGTCATTTACAGGAAACTTCTATCTCATCTCCCAAAATAATTACTTGATCCCTTACCCACCCCACAATGATGCCCTTTCCCTCATTTCATCATTCCTAATGTTTGCAGCACAGAATTTTGCATCTAATTATATATCACAATGTATAATACCTATCTTTGTAATTTCTGTTTCTCTAGATTAACCATGCAGCAGCTCAATGGCAGTGACAAATAACATATACTCATATAGATAGTGCTATAAGAACTATGGGTGTACAGTAAACACTTGCTCATGAAATTGATATTATTATATTTCATTAGGATTTGATGTCTTTATGTTATTTTATGCAAGAATCTCCCATCTAATAAAATTCTTATGAACTTACCATTCTTTAATTCTGGATGGATAGACTCTAGAGATAAGATCTAGGGATAAGTCCTTTTAGTCTCTTAGGTTTGAGGAGACCTCACTGCCTCTTAATCTACCCCAAAAAGAAGTCTGTGATCCACCAGAACATAAGAACAAATACTATTCTTCTCTTGTGTGCTCTTTCAATCACTGTCCCGATTTACCTGAATTAGCACATAGTATAGCTTTTAATATACATGTTTTTCTCAGGATCTCCTTAAGTATTACAAGGCATTACAACACTGGGGGTCTAGGAGTGGGAGCGTGAACTAACACATTCCCCACAATTCACAAAACCAGGGATAATGGATAACGGTTTCAGGGTGAGAGAGAGAGAGAAAGAGAGAATAGAGAAGTAGGGAAAACAAGGCTTTACTCTTGGATTTTTTGCATAGATCCTCCCTTAAAACCCTTACTCTCTATTTTCCTAATTCTTGCTTTAAATTTCCCATAGTTCCTACTGTCCTAGTTTTAGTTTCAACTCTTGAAGTCTCAGCTTTAACCCTCCTTTTTGTAACTTTTTCCAAGCTATTCCCACAATAATGAGGACCCAGTCTTATTTTTTTCTTTGTGTTGTAAAAACACATCAGCTTTCAAACAGAGGTTAGAGGCATTTACCTTTTTCTGGCTGGTCTTCTGAAGGCTCCTAAAAAGAAAGTGTGAGTTCTGGTGTCACAGTAGATAGGTTAATTTTCACTGGAAATGGCTGTGGTTAGATATCTTCTAAATTGTACAAGGAAAACAAACAACACAACATGAGTATTAACTCTCTATGACTTCAGAGGCTACTTTATGTGAAGTGTACATATAAATATATAAATATATGTTCTTCCTTTTATGATGTATTTGACTCTATTGTTGATCTATAAAAAATGAGTATTCATTGATCTCCTAACCTATTTTGATGGCAAAGGAACACAGTATTAATTGGAAATGCTATTAACCCTATCTGAATTATCTGATATGTTCTTATTATCATTTAATATTCTGTAACTGCCAACGTTTATTCCATTTTATTTTTTGATATATTTTTATTGATTTTCACATACAGTTGTCTCCATTTTCCCACCACCACTTTACCTCAATAGTAATGGAGGTTCCCCCTCAATACTAATATATAACATTCAATCTGCCATTCTCCAATTCAAAATCTTTGAGACTTATTATTTCTATAATTAGTGTTAATATCCTCATCTTGCCTTCCAAGATTGTTCATTACCTGGCCTAAATTTACGTTTCCCAGGATATTTCTCTCTGAAATTTTGGCCATACATCACTTAATCTTCACAAATACATCATGCTCATGATGACTATTGCTGCTATTACTCATCTCTTATTTCTAAATGGAAGTATGCCATTCCATGTCTTCACAACCCCTATAAGGACTACGGAGTTTAAAGGCAAAAGGCCAATCTTGCAAACAATACTGATTTTTAAGTTTTCTAAGTAAAAAGTAACTTCTCTTGGCACCTTTATATGTACTGTCTTACATTTTTGCTTGAATATTTTCTGTCATACATTTCTCTTGCAGAGTAGGAAGATTTCTTCTCAGTAAGGAAATGTTTTCTTTTTTTAGTGATTTTGTATCACTCATGTGTTGAGTGTAACAAAATCTGAAAGTTCAATACCAGATATATTGGAAATGTGTTTATCTTTGTAAAGAATCTATGACAATTTTATTACTTCTTCTCTACAACCTTTATTCATTCACTTTAAAAGTTTACATATATTTCCACTAGTGACTTATTAAAATATATTAGAATAGTCTGCTCAATCTTTAGACTGTAGATCTTTCACTATAATAAGCTGTTATGGAATGCTTCACAATAAGGTAAGAACAAGAATTGACAGAGAATACTCATAGAGCCAAAATAGGAATACAAAGAAACAGACCACAAATTAAAGAACAAGACAATTCTCCAGAAGAACAACTAGATGAAATGGAGGCATACAATTTATTGGATAGAGAGTTTAGAGTAATAATTATGAGGATACACAACAGCATGAAAAAAGACATAAAAATAAAAAGCTTCTTCATGGCTAAACAAAATATCAGCACAATAAAAAGGGAACCAAACATTTGGGAACATACATTTGTAAATGATACCTAGGACAAGGGTTTGATCTCCCAAATATATAAAGAACTCACCCAATGCCACTCCAGGAAGACAAACAGTCCAATTAAAAATGGGCAAAGGGCGTGAACAGACACTTCTCCAAGGAGGATATACAGAGGGTCCAGAGACAGATGAAAAGATGCTCAGCATCACTAGCCATCAGAGAGATGCAAATTAAAACCAAATGAGATACCACCACACACCAATCAGAATGGCCATCATAAACAAATCAATGAACAAATGTTGGAGAGGCTGTAGAGAAAGGGAACCCTGGTACACTGTTGGTGGGAATGCAGACTAGTATAGCCACTGTGGAAAACACTATGGAATTTCCTCAAAAAACTAAAATTAGAACTAGCTTTTGACCCAACAATGTCATTGCTGAGATCATACCCTAAGGATCCTAAAATACCAGTTCAAAAGTACCTGTGTACCCCAATGTTCATAGTAACACAATTTACAATAGTCAAGTGCTGAAAACAACCTAAGTGCCCATCAGTAAATGAGTAGATCAAAAAACTGTGATACATTTACAAAATGGAATTCTACACAGCAGAAAGAAAGAAGGAGCTCCTACTCTTTGCAACAGCATGGCTGGAACTGGAGAGCATTATGCTAAGTGAAATAAGCCAGACGGTGATAGAAAAACACAATATGATATCACCTTTAACTGGAACATAATCAGCAAAAGAAAAAAGCAAACAAAATATAACCAGAGACATTGAAATTAAGAATAATCTAACAATAGCTGGGGGGAGGGAACAGTGGGGAGAAGGGTTTTCAGGAACTACTATAAAGGGCAAGTGGACAAAACCAAGGGGCAGAGTAGAAGCAACGGAGGGAGGTGTGTTTAGCTGGGGTGAAGGGGAGTGGTGGGGAGAAATTACAGGCAACTGTAATTGAACAACAATAAAGTAACTTATTAAAAAAATAGAAAAAAAGATTCTAATGATATATTTCACAACAGAGTACTAACCACTATACAATCATGGGGAGCTACCTGTGATCCTCAATGATGTGTTTCACAGAACTAGAAAAAATATTAAAAAACTTTATATGGAATCACAAAGACCCCTCATAGCAACAGCAATCCTGAGAAAGAACAAAGTTGGAGGGATCACACAACCTAATGTGAAATTATACTATAAGGACGTAGTAATCAAAATAGATTGGTATTAGCATAAAAAGAGACACATAGATCACTGGACCAGAACAGAGACCCTAAATATAAGCCCACACTTTTATAGTCAATTAACATTCAACATAGGAAGAAGCACATACAATGGGCTAAATATAGTTTATTCAATAAATAGTGTTGGGAAAATTGGAAAGATATGTGCAGAAAAATGAAACTAGATCACCTTTTAACACCCCACATGAGTATAAATTCAAAATGGATGAAAGACTTAAATGTTAGACCCAAAACCATAAAAGTTATAGTAGAAAACATAGGCAGCAAAATTTCAGATGTTACATTATTCTATCAGATATATCTCCCCAGGCAGGTGAAACAAAAGAACAAATAAACAAATGGGACTACATCAAACTAAAAAGTTTTTCCAAGCCAAGGAGCCCATCAACAAAATAAAAGACAACCCATGAAATGAGATAACGTATTTGCCAATATACCTGGTAAGGGTTTAACATTCAAAGCTTATGAAGTACTTAGAAAACTCAACACCAAAAACAACGACAACAAACATTTCAATTAAATAATTGGGAAAGGATGTAAATAGATACTTATCCAAAGAGGATATACAGATGGCCAATAGACATATGAAAAGATGCTTGATATAACTAATCATCAGATAAATGCAAATTAAAACCACAATGAGATATCATTGCACACCTGTCAGAGTGGCTACCATCAATAAATCAACAAACAAGTGCAGGTGAGGATATGAAGAAAGGGAAACCTTTTTCCATCGTTGATGGGATTGCAGAAAGAGAAAGCTTTTTCCATTGTTGATGGGATTCCATTGTTGATGGGATCTCACTATAGAGATAGCTCAAAAAGTTAAAAATGAATCTGCCTTTTGACCCAGCAAACCCACTTTTGGGAATACATTTGAAGAAACCAGAAACTCTAATATGAAAGAACATAAGCACCCCTATGTTTATTGCAATGCTATTTACCATCACCAAGATATGGAAGCAGCCTAAGTGCCCAGCAGTAGATGAGTGAATGAAACAACTATGGAACATTTACACAATGGAATACTACTTAGCCACAAAATAGAAGCATATTTTACCCTTTGAGACTATATAGATGGACCTGAAGAAAATTATGCTAAGTGAAATAAGGTAGTCAGAGAAAGACAAATACCGAATAATTTTACTCATATTTGGAATGTAGTGAACAAATTGAACTAACAAGGAAAATTGAGACAGACTCATTGAGGGAGAGAAGGATATAGCTAAGGGGGAATGTTAACAGGTGAAGGGATTGAGCAAGAAATAAAAAAGGACTCATGAGCATGGACAATGTTATGGTGATTGCTGGGGGGAAGGTGTATAAGAGGACCAAATTGTAATGGAAAAAGTACAATAAAGATTAAATAAAAAGTGAAAGCACAAAAATGTTTATAGCAATTTGACAGAGTAATTTAACATTTGTTTAATTTAATAATACTAAAAAATAACACTGGTCCACTTGTTCTGTATGTCTTTTTTTATTTATTTTCTTTTCATAGGAACTAACTTAGTATATGTATACTCAGGACAGTCCAGGATATAATCTCTAGAAAATTTCCAACCATTGTTAATATAATGAGAACAGTTTGCACTGCATCAATGTAACCTGGCAACCAAGGAAAGTAGACTAGAATACCCATGTGTGAACAATGATGACTTCCCTGTACTAATCAGTGGGGATAGTAGATGTTGAGTGAGCATGTGTACTGTATTGTTGTCTCATTAAAAAATCACTGAACGAATAGAGCAATGAATCTGCATTATATTTTGCTTTAAGCTTGAACATGCCTCCATGGAAAGTATTCAAATGATTCAGAAGGCTGCAGTTATGTACAACTGGTGATTGGCAGCTTCATCTCAACAGCTTTCCCACTCATGCATCGCATCTTGTGCAGAAATTTTTTGACAAAACATCAAATCACTGAGGTGATTCAGCCCCTACAGTTCAAATTTGGTGCCCTGTGACTTCTGGCCCTTCCCAAAAGTAAAATCACTTTTGAAAGGTAAGAGATTTCAGACCATTGATGAGATTCAGGAAAATATGACAGGACAACTAATGGCAATTGGAAGAATTGTGTAAGGTCTCAAGCTGCCTACTTTGAAGGGGCGGCCTCATTGTCCTGTGCACAATGTTTCTTGTATCCTGTATCTTCTCCAATAAATGTATCCATTTTTCATATCACATGATGGGATAATTTCTGGACAGACCTTGTATATATCCTAGAAGAGCTGATGATGAAATAGTTCCATTCTGATTTGGAAGGCCTGAGACTGGGAGAACCAATTGTTTGATTCCAGTCTGAATGCTGGCAGGCTTGAGATTTAGGAAGAGCTGATGGTCCAGTTAAAGTCTAAAGGCAGGAAACACTGATGTCCCATCTCAAAAGCAGTCAGTCAAGAGATATTTCCTCTCATTTGGGGAAGAGTTAGGCTTTTTGTTCTATTTAGGCCTTCACTTGATTGGGGAGACCCACCCACATTAGGAAAGAACAAATTGCTTTACTGAGTCTACCAGTGTGTTAATCTCATCCCAAAACAACTTAACTAAATGCCCCAATATAATATTTGACCAAGTATCTGAACACTCCATGACCCAGTTAGGTTGACATATAAAGTTAACTATTATGGTATAATATTTTAAAAGTATCCATCATAAATTAGAAATTTAAAAAAGTAAAACAGACAGATAAACTGGAATTTCAACAGAGATACACTTACTTCCTTGACACAGCCAATCCAGCACTGGGCTTTGGAGCTCTTCACTTGGAGCCTAAAAGTTTCTAACTGAAAAACTCTCTGGCAAAAAAGAAAAGATGTAAATCACTCCCAAATCAGGTGATCTATGTATAGGAAGATTATTGGAAATACCAGAAAGAGGGCTTTGGTAAGTCAATACCAAATCCAAATCAAAGAAAAACATAGTTTGTTTACTTTTCTCTGGAGGAACTGGGACAGTTATTCCAAACCAAAACTAAAAGCATCAGAACCTAAAATAAATCTGAATTCTGAGCTAGCACATGTGCAACCAAGAATCTGCATTCAGGTCACAAGATAACTGTGCAGGGAGAGTGTCCTTGCTGTAATGCCCGCTCTATTCCAGCATCCTCAGACTACACCGCTCCACTGGTTAAATTGATCAACGCTCAGATCAGTTGTTTCAATGAAACATGACAATGGAACAATTGAACTATTTTAGAACTGTATTAGGTAGGCCAATTAAAGAGTTAGTGGGAAAAAAGAGTTAATGGCAAAAATATAGAACACTATTTTTGTAATAAGATAATAAGAAATATATTTGTATTTCAATGTGGCATTACATGAATGTGTCAAGATCCATTTTAAATGAGGTGTCTACTATTGCTTTTATCCTGAATTCTAAACATCAAATTTTCACTGTCTATATTTTCAAGCAAAATAAATTCATCTCTTTTCTTAGGTACCTTTGCAATGTAGTGTTAACAATCTTGAATTCTATAAAATGCCTTTTTAAAAACACAACATGGAGATTGAGTTTAAACATACTAATATTTATTAAGAGACAACCGCAGGTTTTGGCAAAAGCAGGTTTACAGTTGTTCCTGTGGAAAATAAGACAATAATTAATAAATAATAATACAAGAATAAATTCTGTGTATTGCATACTCACAGCTGTAAACCTGCTTTTGCCCCACCCTGTATTTGTCAGGTACTATGCTAAATATCTTAGTACTTCCATACACAATTTTAATTAATCTTCAAAGCAACACTATGAAGCAAATCTGTTTTAGCTTCATTTTACAGTTGAAGATGTTAAAGTTCAGAAAGTTATATGTTTTGCCTCAGTTGCTTAGAAATTAAGTACCCAAATCAAGTTTTGAATCCAGGTCAGTGCCATCCATTGCCATACTCTTTACACTATGACAGAGCAAGAGTGAGAGCAAAAATGAGAGAAAGAGATTACCTTCAGATACCTTATCACAATCTGTTGCTCCTAGCTGTCAATCCTATTCTATGAAAATAAGGAAAAGATTATAAGATTCTAAAACCCAAATCATCTAAATTAATTTCAAATTGGTTTACAGAGCACATGTTCTTGAAAGGGCTGAGTAAAATGGTTGTCACCTGGTGAGAATCAACTTGTCATGATTTCTCCTGGAGAGCTGCTAAAATTCAAAACATACGTCCTCATTTTATGTGAAAGAACAAAGAGGCATTGCATATCTTTAATTAGACATGCTGTTGTCCCAGTGATAATAATCTTATCAACAGGAATGAGAGTGAGAGAAGGTAGCTGTCATCTATGCCTGGCTGGTTTAATGTTGGATGAGTTCGTGTTTTATCACCCCTCTGAGGTTTCATCATCTAGGTATATAGGAATCACTCAGGTAAACTTCAATCAACTTAAGGCCAGGGGGCTTGTGCATTCTATAAATCAGTGAGTGAGTCCTTACCATTCCTTTAGCTTCTGCAATATGCTCTTTGGTAAATTAAAAAAAAATTAAAAGCAATATACCTAGGTGAAATGAAAAAGACAGTTGACTGATGATAGTGGCTCTGGTTCTCACCAATAAACTTTATCTGGACTTATTTTGTAATGCTTCCTCTCACAGTGTATATTTATTGACAGTTGCATAGAGCCCTTACTCTGGTTATCATCAAAGCATTAAATATATTAGAAAGCTATCTCAGACCAACAGAGTTTCTGAAGGTTGAAAGAGGTCTATTTAAGAAAATAACATCATTTTTGAACTTAAGCTTCTTCTGCCAAAGCTTTGATAGCAAGTGGAAATATGCTTCACTTTTATTTGCATAAGGACAGTAGTCACTGGTATTGCAATGAAGAACCATTTATTTAGACAGAGTATAGAAAATCAAGGGGACTAAGAAATAGTAGTCACTCTTTAATTTATGGTTGGTTAAATAATAAACAATTTATTTGAGTATAGTGGACCAGTGCTTGACTAATATTGTCATTTAAGGGAAATTAAGTTAATAGCTACTTTTGTTTATGTACATCTGCATTGTTTTTTTTTGTCCTATTCCTTTATGCATGTAAAGCCTTCACAACATTTTTGTACAACCACATAGCGAAGTAAATAATAATCTGTAGTTAATAGATCATGGAAGTCAGTACTAGAAATGAACTAACAGTCCACAGCCTCATCTATTAAGCACCAGTTGATATAGAAGACATTTTAGCATTTATCATTTAGAATCTGTAAATCTTTTCAGTGGGTGTTATTGTCAGCATTTATCTGAAATTTGTCTTATAATTCCAATGTTGTTTAGTGGCAGGAATGTTTTCTGAAACCTCAATCTAAGAATTAACTTCCATGTTTATTAATTTACTTGTTCAATATTAGTCTGCCTGGGCTGCCATAAAAATATCACAAAGTGGGTGGCTTAAACAACAGAAATTTACTTTCTTGTGGTTCTGGAGGCTGGAAGTCTGAGCTCAAGGTGTTAGCAGCCTGGGTGTTTTCTGAAGCCTCACTCATTGGCTTGCAGATGAACCCCTCATTAGTGTGTCCGCACATGGTCTTTGTTCAAGAACATCCCTCATGTCTCTCTATATGTCCTAATCTCCATTTCTTTTAAGGACACCAGTCAGGGTCCTTAAGTTGAATTAGGGTCATGCTAATGGCCTTATTTTAACTTAATTCTCTCTTTAAAAGCCCCAGCTCCAAATACAGTTGCATTTTGAAGTAGTGGGGATTAGAGCTTCGACTTTGGGATCATAGTGGAGAACACAATTCAGTCCATGATATCACTATATAGCAAATTTTATGTGATTTGATCCTATTGAATATACTCTTTTTTTTTTTTTACTCAGGCCTACCACAGAACATCTTTTTGTTTATTTGTTTAAGATAAATTTTTATACTTTTTCTTCTAATCGTTACTCTCTCCTTTTTTAAAGGGCACGTAAGATGATTAATTCCATCAGATAGTATGAGTACAGTTGGTTCTAAGTAAAACAGAAATAGTTTAAATGTGAATGCTAAAATTTTAAAATTAATTTGAGATAATGTAGTCATCCCTGTTTTCTTGGGATATGGAATAAGTTCTAAGAACAAAACTGTCAAAGCAAAAGAAAAATAGATTAAAATATTGAAAATTTGATTATAACAAACCTAAGCACTTGTGCCCAGTGAAAAAGTATTAGAAGCAAAGATAACAAATTATAGATTGAAAACATTATTTTTGTAAGGCCTAAAAATGATGAAGGGTAATTAATGAACTTCTGTATATCAACTTGTGTGTAATATCTTATTAGAAAGATGAAATATGCACCTCATAGCAAGAAAATATAAATGCTAACAAGACATTGCAGATATGCTCAAATTTACTTACCAAATTAATAATTAAATCATTGAAAATTTAAAAATGAGAAGTCACTGTCTGCCCTTTAGAAAGCTATTCAGGTGAGGGCGAGGTTGTGGGGATGGATAGAGGACGGTATATACACTGCCGATGACACGGAAGGCTGACACATCCATCTGGAGATCAAACTGTTCACTAATTTTATGAACATACACACGTATAAACCAACAACGTTGCTTTTAGGAGATTCTCATAAAGATTTCTAATGGAAACAAATAATAGTATTCATGACAACATTCTTGTGAGTATAGGGAATTAGATGTAATCACGGAGCCCATCACTATTGGAATGAATAAAGAAAATGTAAATAATATGCCACATGGAATTCAAGCAGAAGTCAGAAACAATGGAGTATATCTACACATAAAAAACAGAGAGAGAAACCCACCCCCACAATCATCCTCAGGGCCACCAGTTTTTCCTGCCTCCAACCTGTGGGGACTGCCTGTGAGAGTGTCTGGGAAAAGATGATGGAGGAGTGAATGGAAGTCACACTGACCTCCTCCCAGGACCAATCTGGAATTACAACTCAACTGTGGAGAAACCACTCATATGAAACAAGGGAGCAATAGCCAGAGAAAAACATATAAGTTTAGATATAAAGAACCAGCTTCGGCACAAACAGTTTGGTAAGGAGTGTAGTGGAGACTGGAGAGGGGTGGCTGGGTACCCACAGGTGGCAGCGCTGGCAGGATAATTAAGCCGCTAGTTGGATCCCCCAAAGAAGATTGGGTTCTAAATCCTAAGCTAGGATTCCCAGCCTAGAACACCAGAGCCCAAAAAATACATAGATAACAACCAGTGGAAAAAGCATCAGAATTGCTCTCTTCCAGAGACAGGTGGTTGGAGATGCAAGGGATGTTTAGAGGGCCAACACACAAATTTTCATTTGCAACCACTTAACCACAGTTCAGGCAAAGGCAGGGGCAGTATGGACAAGAGATGCTTGAGGAGAGACTGTGTACAGAGGCTTTGAGGAGAGAACTGAGAGAGTAGCCACTGGGATCATGGTGCTGAGTCATCCCTCAGACTGCAGCAGCCTTTGTGTTCAGGCAGACCTCTCCCTTCCAAGTGACAGTAACCTGAGGGGAAACAATAGCCCTGGCCCAAGGAGGGTTTGTGCCCTTGCCCTTTGGTGCTTATGCCTGACTGCTGAGTTCTAGAGACCAGATAAACAACTGAAGGACACAGCCAGAGACAGTGGATCACTGGCAATGGAGGGGCAGAATGGACTAGAGAGACTTGAGGAGAAACTGGGGATGGAGATTTTGGGGAGAGAACTGAGAAAGTAACTGCTGGGATAAAGTGCAGAACCAACTCCCATACCCAGCAATCATCCTGCTCAGGCAGACCACTCCCCTCCAAGCAGCAGCTACCTGAGGGGAAACAATAGCCTCCATCCCAGGAGTTATTCAGCCCTGTCCTGTGGTGCTTAAACCTGACTGCTGAGTGCAGAGGGACCATATTAACAATTGAAAGAGACAGCCAGAGACAGCAGGTCTCTGGAAGCATCTAACTGGCTGCCTGAGGACAGACAGGGTCAATAGCTGACATCACAAGACACAGATCCAGAAAGAAAAAAAAAAGTGGTAAATACAAGAGACTACCAATATGGAATCCATTGTGCACTCCTTTGTGATTTGAGATATTTCCTTTCATGCATAGCTTTATAACATTCATTTCACGTCCAGTGAATTTGTATATAATAAGTTACAAGGTTTTATACTACAGTGCATTTCAATCCACATATTTTGCCTCTTCCTTCGCTTAGCCCAGCTTACCTACCTTTTTCCTTGCAATATTCTCATTTCAAATTTGGTTTTCTCTATAGCTACAACTTGTTTCCATTCCACGTTCTTACTATTTCTCCCCTGTCCAGACACTCAAAATGAATTATCTTGTCAAGGATCATTTCACTTCCTTTTGCCAGCTATTAAAATATTTGTGTTCTCTGTACACTTGTAACAAACTTTGTTAGTTGGTTGTGGGTAGGGGAGTTGTTGTTGCATTATTTTTTCAAGGTTATCTCTAGAGCCTCACTAATTGTATATTTCAAATAACAAATTATACGCAACCTCTCTCCTACTTTTTTTACTCAAATTTTAATTATTCCTTCTTAGCCTATTTCTTTCTTTTTTACTCTCTTCTATTTCTCTTTCATCCTGCCCTTTTATTTTTCTTTATTCTCCTTTTTTTTAATTTCCCTTTACATCCCAAATTTTAATTTTTCACTCACTTAGTGTGGTTTTGTTCCTTACTCTTAGTATTCCCTCACCCTCTACCATTACAAAATCACTTCCCATTCCTCTAAACATCTCTTGGACTTTTTGTTGTTTCTTTTTTCCCTCTTATTCCCATACCACATATATTAATTTAAGATCATTTGTTGTTGATAGTACTCTGGTGGATCTTTCTCTCCAAGTTGGCTCCTATATTTTTTAAACATTTTATTTACATTTAGAGGGGAAGGGAAGGAGAGAGGGAAAAAGGGAGAGAAAAATCAATGTATAGTTGTCTCTCGTGTGTCCCTTGCCAGGAACTGGCCTGCAACCCAGGCACATGCCCTGACTGGGAATTGAACCATGATCCTTTTGTTCACAAGCCCATGCTCAACCCACTAAGCTACACCAGCCAAGGCATATATTTTTATTAATCATTTAATATTTTTTCTTCTTTTTTCTTTGTCTCTTTCACCTTATTTTATTTATACTATTTTAATTTCTGTTTAAACATAATATTATATGCTTCCCTTATGATACTCATCCCATACTCCTCATTTCCTTTCTTTATTCATGAGGTAAACGTTACCTTCTCTCCTTCCATTGCTCCAATGCCCAGCTCTTATTAGTGCCCCTCTCTCTACCCTCTCAAAATCATTTCTCTTTCAGTAGCTCACCTCATATCCACTCTCTTTTCTTATAATAGGCTTGATTTCATTACACCCTTATAAATACTGGTCATTTGCTATTGGTAGTGGAAGTCATTTGCTATTGATTGTTGGGGGGAACTATATTTGCAGGTGTGGGTTTGTTTCTGGGGCTCTGTGGTTTTATTCAGGCAGCACCTGCACAACAGCACACAAGACGTGGTGGATGAAATGACCCTCAGTCAACCAGCAATAGGAAGGACCCATGAAACAACAAAGTTTTTGATTGTTGGTCCAACAACAATAAAAAACTCAATTACATCCAAAAAAACAGTATAAAAAGCATAAAGGACGTCCCAAGAACATCAAGTTCAGGTGATCAAGACTGAACCACTATATCTCAGAAGTCTCCCACCATAGAAGTTCATACCACAAAATCAGAAAGTCAAAACAGATCAATTTAAGAAACAGAAGCAAACAAGAAGAGTCTCACAAAGAATGGAAAGACAAAGAAATGGTCCCCAATATAAAAGAAAAGAGCAATCCTCACAAAGAATGCTAAACGAAATAGAGGGAAATCAACTATCAGATATTGAGTTCAAACAATTATTACAAAGAAGCTCAATGAACTTGGTGCAAACTACCAAAAACTAAAGGGAAATTATGAGAAACTTACTGTAAACTATATCAGCATTAAAAAGGAGGCAGAAACAATCAACAAGGGCCAAGAAGAAATGAAGAATACAATTTCTGAATTAAAGAAACAGTAGAAGAAATCAAAAGCAGGCTCAATGAAGCAGAGGATCAAATCAGTGAGCTGGAGGAGAAGGTAGAAAAAACCCACCAAAAAGAGCAAAAAAAGAAAAAAAAAGACTGAAAAAAATGAAGAGTGGTTAAGGGAGATGCAGGACAGCATGAAACAAAATAATATCCATATAGTAGGGATACCAGAAGGAGAAGAAGAGGAGCAAGTAATAGATAACCTGCTTGAGAAAGTAATGATAGAAAACTTCCATAATTTGATGAGAGAAGAAGCCACACAAATCCAGGAAACAGAGAGAGTCCCAATCAAGAGGAACACAAAGAGGACCACAGCAAGACATATCATGATTAAAATGACAAAATTTAAAGACAAATAGAGAATCTTAAAGTCAGCAAGAAAGAAACAGGAAGTAACATACAAGGGAGCCCCAGTAAGGCTAGCAGCTGACTTCTCATTAGAAATATTACAAGCCAGAAGGGAATGGCAAGAAATATTACAGGTAATGAAAGACAAAGGCCTGCTACCAAGACTACTTTATCCATCAATGTTCTCAATTAAAATGGAAGGTGAAATAAGGAGCTTCCCAGACAAATGAAGACTCAAAGAATACAGCTCCACCAAACCAGCACTACAAAGTATGTTAAAGGGAGTGCTTTATAAAAAGAAGGAAAAAAGTGAGAGAGAAAGAAACAAAGGTACAAAGGGAATAAAATGACAATGAATAAGTACCTGTCGATAATAACTTTAAATGTAAATGGATTAAATGCTCCAATCACAAGACATAGGATAGTTGAATGGATAAGAAAACATGAGCCACACATACACTGCCTACAAGAGACCCACCTCAGAACAAAAGACCTACACAGACTGATAGTGAAGGGCTGGAAAAAAATATTCCATGCAAACACACAGGGAACAAAAAAGCCAAGGTAGCAATACCTACATCTGACAAAATAGACTTCAAAACAAAGGCCATAAAAAGTGTCCAGAAGGACACTTCATAATACTCAAGGGAAGAAAACATAAACACAGACTTCTGGCCAAGATGGAGGCATAGGTGGACACACTGTGCCTCCTCTCACAACCAAAATAAAGGACAGCAAAGATTTAGAAACAATAAAACAACCAGAACTGATAGAAAATTGAACTGTATAAAAGTCCAACAACCATTCATCCAGACCAGTAAGAGGGGCAGAGTCGTGGTAGGAAAAGTGGAGGTGCTCACCTGGGCATGCAGGTAGTAGCAGCTGGCAGATTCCAGGTGCACAGGTGGTGGCTAGCAGACCCTGGGCACAGGGTGGCAACTGTGCAGACCCAGTGAGGCCGCACAAGGTGGCTGGCTGACCAGGTGTTCGCACATTCATATCCAGATAATCCAGGCGAAAGTGAAGTGGTGGAAGGGACTAGAATCCAAGAGAGACAGCAGAGAAAGTGCCATTGTTCCCTCTTGGACTCTGCCCCCACATGCAGCATCACTACCCAGGGACTGGGCTGCCCCACCCTGGGGAACACCTAAGGCTCCACCAATTATACATAACATCTGCGACTAGACCAAAAAAAAAAAAAAAAAAAAAAAAAAAAAAAAAAAAAAAAAAAAAAAAAAAAAAAAAAAAAAAAAAAAAAAAAAAAAAAAAAAAAAAAAAAAAACAGAAACAAAAATGGCTCAAGCTGGAGAACAAATCAAACCCCAGAGCCAATTCATCTAAGTGACCAAGAGATAGCCAACCTATCCGATGCACAGATAAAAGCCCTGGTGATCAGGATGCTCACAGAATTGGTTGATTTTGCTCACAAATTAGATGAAAAAATGGAGGCTACAATAAGTGAAATGAAGAAAAATGTACAGGAATCCAATAGAGATGGGAAGAAAACTGGGACTCAAATTGATGGAGGGAACCAGGAGGAAGAAAGAAACAAACAAACAGAAAACAAGGAAGAAACAAGAATTCAAAAAAAAAAAATGAGGAGAGGCTTAGGCTTAGGAACCTCCAGGACATCTTTAAACATCCCTACATCCAAATTATAGGGGTACCAGAAGGAGATGAGGAAGAGCAACAAGTGGAAAACTTATTTGAACAAATAATAAAGGAGAACTTCCCCAATCTGGCAAAGGAAATAGTCTTCCAGGAAGTCCAGGAAGCTCAGAGAGTCCCAAAGAAGTTGGACCCAAGGAGGAACACACCAAGGCACATCATAATTACATTAGCCAAGATTAAAATGAAGGAGAGAATTCTAGAAGGAGCAAGGGATAAGGGGACAGTCACCTACAAAGGAGTTCCCATCAGACTGTCAGCTGATTTCTCAAAAGAGACCTTACAGGCAAGAAGGGGCTGGAAAGAAGTATTCCAGGTCATGAAAGGCAAGGACCTACATCCAAGATTGCTCTATCCAGCAAAGCTGTCATTTAGAATGGAAGGGAAGATAAAGTGCTTCTCAGATAAGGTCAAGTTAAAGGAGTTCATCATCACCAAGCCCTTATTATATGAAATGTTAAAGGGACTTATCTAAGAAAAAGAAGATAAAAAATAAGACAGTAAAAAGAGCAAACTCACAGGTATTAACAATCGCATCTAAAACAAAAGCAAACTAAGCAAACAAATAGAACAGGAGCAGAAACACAGAAATGGAGATCACATGGAGGGTTAGCAACAGGGGAGTGAGAGTAGGAGAGAGGGGGAAAAGGTACAGAGAATAAGTAGCATAGATGGTAGGTAGGAAATAGATAGAGGGAGGGCAAGAATAGTGTGGGAAATGTAGAAGCTAAAGAACTTATGACACATGGACATGAACTAAAGGGGGCAAATGTGGGTGGAAGGGGGTGTGCACAGTGGAGGGAAATGATGAGGAAAAATGGGACAACTGTAATAGCATAATCAATAAAATATATTTAAAAAAGAAGAAAGGAAGAAAAAGATGATAAAAATATAAACAGTAAAATGACAGTAAACTTGCAACTATCAACAACTGAACAAAAAAAAAAAAAAAAAAAAAAAAAAAAAAAAAAAAAAAACCCTAAGCAAGCATCTAGAATAGGAACAGAATCACAGAAATGGGGATCATGTGCAGGGTTATCATTGGGGAAGGGAAAGGGGGAGAAGGGGGGAAGGTACAGGGAATAAGAAGCATGAATGGTAGGTACAAAATAGACAGGGGGAAGTTAAGAATAGTATGGGGAATGGAGAAGCCAAAGAACTTACACATATGATCCAAGGATATGAACTAAGTGGGGGGAATGCTGGTGAGAGGAAGGGTGCAGGATGGAGGGGAATAAAGGGGAGAAAATGGGACAACTATAATAGCATAATCAATAAATATATATTTTTAAAGAAAAAAGAAAACATAAACAAAATAAACATATATGCACCCAATATAGGAGCACCCAAATACATAAGGAAAAATTTGGAGGACTTCAACAAAGACATAGTCAGCAACACATTTACTCTAGGGGGTTTTAAAATCCTCACTGTCAAAAATGGATAGATATTCCAAACACAATATCAAAAATGATATTGTGTCATTGAACAATACCCTAAACCAAATGGTCTTAACTGGTATATTTAGAACTTTTCATCCCAAATTAAAAAAAATACATATTCTTTTCAAATGCACATGGAACATTTTTAAAGATAGACCACATGATAGGCCACAAAACAAACATCAACAAATTCAAGGAAAATGAAATCATAGAAAGCAGTTCCTCAGACCACAAGGTCCTTTGGGTTGGAAAAAACTCAAAAACTATCAAATTCATGGACATTTAATAGCATTATATTAAACAATGAATTAGGTCAAGAATGAGATCAAGGAAAAAATCATAAAGTTTCTGGAAACAAATGAAAATGAACTCACAACAGTCCAAAACTAATGGGACACCGCAAAGGCAGTCCTGAGAGGGACATTCATAACCATACAGGTCTACCTATAAAAGACAGAAACATTTCCAATAAACAACCTAACCATACATATACAAGAACTGGAGGAACAACAAAAAAGACAGCCCAGAGCAAGTAGAAGGAAGAAAATATCTAAGATCAGAGCAGAATTAAACAGCATATAGACTAATGAAACAATTCAAAGATTCAATAAATCCAGGAGCTGGTTCTTTGAAAAGATAAACAAAATTGACAAGCCTTTAAGCAGGCTCATCAAGAAAAAAAGAGAGAGGACCCAACTAAACACAACCAGAAATGAAAGTGGAGAAATTACAACTGACACCACAGAAATACAAAGGACTGTAAGAAGTTACTGTGCCAAGAAATTTGAAAACCTAGGTGAAATGGACACATTTCTAGAACAATGTAAACTTCCAAAACTGAATGAAGAAGAAGGAGGAAGCCTGAACAGACCTACAACAGCTGACAAAATAGAAGTAGTAATCAAAAATCTCCCAGCACACAAAAGCTCTGGCCCAGATAGTTTCACAGGAGAATTCTACAAAGCATTTAAGGAAGAGCAAAACCCTATTCTTCACAGACTATTCATAAAAATCCAAAAAGAAGGAAGACTCCCAAACTCTTTTTATGAGGCCAACATCATCCTAATCCCAAAACCAGATAAAAACACAACAAAGAAAGAAAACTACAAGCCAGTATTGCTGATGAACATGGATGCTAAAATCCTCAATAAAATATTGGCAAACCACAGCCAGCAATACATCAAAAAGATCATACACCATGACCAAGTGGGTTTCATCCCAGGGATGCAAGTATGGTACAATATTCACAAATCAATAAAAGTAATACAACACATAAGCAAAAGGAAAGACAAAAATTACATGATCATATCAATAGATGCAGAAAAAAAACATTCAATAACATATATCACCCCACAAGGTGGGAATAGAGGGAGTATTCCTCAACATAATAAAGGTCATATATGAGAAACCTACAGCCAACATCATAGTCAATGGTCAAAAACACAAAGTTTTCCCACTAAGATCAGGAACAAGATAAGGATGTCTGCTTTCCCCACTTCTATTCAACATAGTGTTAAAAGTCCTAGCCATAGGAATCAGAAAAGAAGAAGAAATAAAAGGCATCTGAATTAGACAGGAGGAAGTAAAACTGTCATTGTTTGTAGATGATATGATAGTGTACGAAGAATACCCTACAGATTCCACCAAAAAACTACTGGATCTAATAAGTGAATCTGGAAAAACAGCAGGATACAAAGTCAATATTCAGAAATCAAAGGCATTTTTGTACCCCAACAATGAAATATCAGAAACAGAAATCAGGAAAAAAATCCCATTCACTATAGCAACAAGAAAAATAAAACACTCTGGAATAAACCTAAGGAGGTAAAAGACCTGTACTCAGAAAACTACATAACACTGAAGAAAGAAATTAGGAAAGACACAAATAAATGGAATCATATACCATGTTCATGGATTATGAAGAATTAACATCATCAAAATGTCTATACTACCCAAAGCAATTTATAGATTCAACACAATCCCTATTAATATACCAATGGCATATTTCACCAATTTAGAACAAACACTTCAAAAATTTATATGGAACCATAAATAACCCCAGATAGGTACAGGAATTTTGAGAAAGAAGAACAAAGAATGAGTGATCACCATACCTGGCATCAAACTATATTACAAGGCCATGGTATTCAGAACAGTCTGGTACTGCCATAAGAACACATAGATCAATGGAACAGGATAGAGATCTCAGAAATAAGCCCAAGTCTCTATGGTCAATTAATATTCAACAAAGAGGGCAGAAACATAAAATGAAATAAAAATAGCCTCTTCAACAAATGGTGTTGGGAGATCTGGACAGCCACATAAAAAAAGTAAAACTTGACCACCAACTTACACAATATACAAAAATAAACTCAAGATGGATGGAAGAGTTAGATATAAGTCATGATACAATAAATGTCCTAGAGGAGAAGATAGGAAGGAAAATCTCAGATATTCCATGCAGCAATATTTTCACTGGTATGTCCCCTAGAGCAAGGGGCATAAAGGAAAGAAAAAACAAATGAGACAATCAAAATAAAAAGCTTCTGCATTGCTAAAAAAAAATAGCAAAATGAAAAGGAAACTAACAGTATAGGAAAACATTTGCCAATGATATCTTACAAAATGGTTTGATCTCCAAAATATATAAAGAACTCACAGGACTCCACACCAGGAAGACAAACAATCCAATGAAAAAATGAGCAATGGACCTGAACAGACACTTCTCCAAGGAGGACATACAGAGGGCCCAGAGACATATGAAAGGATGCTCAGCATCACTAGCCATCAAAGAGATGCAAATTAAAACCTCAATGAGATACCACTTTACAGGGGTCAGAATGGCCATTGCTAATAAATCAGCAAACAATAAGTGCTGGTGGGGTTTGGAGAAAAAGAAACCTTAGTGCACTGTTAGTGGGAATGCAAACTTGTGCAGTCTCTCTGGAAAACAATATGGAATTTCCTTAAGAAACTAAAAACGGGAACTTCCAGCCAAGATGGAGGAGTAGGCAGATGCACTGTGCCTCTTCTCACAACCAAAATTAAGGACAACAAAGATTTAGAAACAAGAAAACAACTCAGAAAATCAAACTGTTTGGAAGTCCAACAAGGATTCATCCAGACCGGTAAGAGGGGCGGAGTCGCGGCAGGAAAAAGCGGAGGTGCGGACGGGCACACAGGCAGCAGCAGCTGGCAGCCCCCAGGTGCACAGGCGGTGACTAGCAGACCCCGGGAACTGGGCAGCAACTGTGCAGAACCAGTGAGGCCGCACAAGGCAGCTGGCTGACCAGGTGGTCCCACATTCACGCGCAGATAATCCAGGCAAAGGGGAAGCGGTGAAAGGAACTGGAATCTGAGAGTGAGTAAAGCAACCGCCATTATCTCCTCTCAGACCCCGCCCCCACATACAGTGTCACTACCCAGCAACTGGGCTGTCCCGCCCTGGGGAACACCTGAGGCTCCACCCCTCACTACATAACAGCCACGACTAGACAAAACAAACAAACAAAGAAAAAAAAATCCAGAAATGAAAATGGCTCAAACCAGGGAACAAATCAAAGCCCCAGAGTCAATTTATCTAAGCGATGAAGAGATTGCCAACCTATCAGATGTACAATTCAAAACCCTGGTAATCAGGATGCTTACAGAATTGGTTGATTTTGCTCACAAATTAGATGAAAAAATGAAGGCTACAATAAGTGAAATGAAGAAAGATGGATGGGGAACCAACAGAGATGAGAGGAAAACTGGGACTCAAATCAATGGAGTGGACCAGAAGGAAGAAAGAAACAACCAAACAAAAAATGAGGAA
>PVKU01010700.1:0-49715 GCA_004027475.1 Anoura caudifer | reverse complement strand
TTACTAAATAGTGGACTTCTTGAATTCAGTAAGCTTATCCTATCAAACATGCTATATGAAGATTATTCTCCCATCACTTTCTCTATTGGACGATGTAAAATCTTTCCTCTGCTGTGTGGATTAAAGTCATTTGGGCTCTGTTTAATAAAAATGCATTATTTATGTATTATCTACTTCTAGTCTTTTCTCAGTAGCCATCGACAATTAAACATAACAATGAGATACTAAAATGTTTATAATATAAATTCTAAAGCAAAAAGTAAAATATAGTAGCAGAATATATAAACGCAACAAGAGGCTTATATTAATTTATTTTATATCATTGGCAAAAAGATATCACTCCTTCAGAAACAGAATATGCAGATCTCCAGAAGCCCATATGAGTAGGTCGATTCCAGTTCATCTGGAGTGGTTTCTATGGAAGAAATTTCACTGGGGTATTGATTGTTGCTTTCAGTTAGCTCCAATAGTTTTAAATCTTTTCAACTGTCAATTTATTTCCAAATTTCCTGTGTTGGGACTCCAAATCTGGTTCATTTTTGCTTTCTCCCTGAAACTACAAATAAGTTTCACCCACACCCTTACTATGTCCCTCCCTTACTCCAGCCTGAATCAGAGTCCCTGGCCTTTGACTTGCTGAGCAGAGATTTGCACACACATTCCTCTGCTCACCATGTACAAGTTGGGTATTTACTTTGTGCAGTACCTCATGTTAGCGCTGGGGAGAGGACAATGGATTATGCAGATACTGTTGGGCCAAAATCTCTCCTACTAAACTCTCATTTGCAATGTGCAATGTACATTTGCTGATATACCTCTCATCAGCAGGTACACTTCACAGATTATAGAAAACTCTCTGCAACTGAATTTAAAAATGGGCTTTACAATTGTCTAACCATTATGCTGTATACCTGAAACTAATACAAAATAATACTGACTATAAACTGCAATTCAAAAAAATGTAGAAATTAAATTAAGACATGGCTTTTATCCATTTACATAAAAATACTTTCTTAAGGATAAGGGTTAATTTCTATATCACCAAAACATTTTCTACATCACCAATAATTTGAAATAGATATCAGATGCTATAAACTTCCATTTTCTCCCAGAAATAATTAAATTACATTCAAACCATATCACGTTCAAAAAAAATTAAATATATATTGTCGTTAAAAAATATAAACACATTTATAATAGCTTTCTGTGGAAAACAGGCAGTAACCTGTCAAAACATACATATCAGAATTTTAGTCTAAAATTCATGCATACTGTCTTTGAATATATAAATATACAATGATGACTGATATTCATTTGTGATGATGACCAAGAAACTATAAAATGTTCATTAATAGTAACAGTAACAATATTTGTAAAACTAATAATCCATTATCACCTGCATCCTACTAAGAGTGTATAGGCATTAGTGGAAGAGGTTCATTTTTGCACCATAAAATTAAAACAAATACCAAGGGGAAAAACACAAAGTCCTCAAAATCATGGAGATTGAATAGCATGCTATTAAACAATGAATGGGTCAAGAATGAAATTAGGGACGAAATCAAAAAGTTTCTGGAAACAAATGAAAATGAACTCACAACTACCCAAAACTTATGGAACACAGCAAAGGCAGTCCTCAGAGGAAAGTTCATAGTGATACAGGCCTACCTAAAAAAGATAGAAACATCTCAAACAAAACAACTTAACTCTACACCTACAAGAACTCCAGGATCAACAACAAAGACAGCCCAGAGCAAGCAGAAGGAAGGAAATAACTAAGATCAGAGCAGAATTAAATGACATAGAGACTAAAAGCACAATTCTAAGGATCAATGAATCCAGGAGCTGGTTCTTTGAAAAGATAAACAAAATTGAAAAGCCTTTAAGCAGGCTCATCAAGAAAAAAGAGAGAGGACCCAAATAAACACAATCAGAAATGAAAGAGGAGAGATTACAACTGACACCACAGGAATACAAAGGATTGAAAGAAATTACTATGAAGAACTGTATGCCAAGAAATTTGAAAACCTAGGTGAGATGGACAAGTTTCTAGAAAAATATAATCTCCCAAAACTCAATGAAGAAGAAGCAGAAAGCCTGAACAGAACAATAACACCAGATGAAATTGAAGCGGCAATAAAAAAACTCCCAGGATACAAAAGCCTGGGACCAGATGGTTTCACAGGAGAATTTTACAAAGCATTTAAGGAAGAGCTAACCCCTACCCTTCACAGACTATTCAAAAAAATCCAAAATGACGGAAGACTCCCAAACTCTTTTTATGAAGCTAGCATCATTCTAATCACCAAACCAGATAGAGACATAATAAAGAAACAAAACTTCAGGCCCATATCGCTGATGAACATAGACGCTAAAATCCTCAACAAAATATTGGCAAACTGCATCCAAGAATACATTAAAAAGATCATACATCATGACCAAGTGGGATTAATCCCAGGGATGCAAGGATGCTTCAATATTTGCAAATCAGTAAATGTAATACATCACATAAACAAAAGCAAAGACAAAAATCACATGATCATATCAATAGATGCAGAAAAATCCTTTGATAAGGTACAGCACCCATTTATGATAAAAACACTCAGCAAAGTGGGAATGGAGGGAGCATTCCTCAACAAAATCAAGGCCATATATGAGAGACCTACAGCCAACATCATACTCAACAGGCAAAAACTAAAATCTTTTGCACTAAGATCAGGAACAAGACAAGGTTGTCCACTTTCACCACTTCTATTCAATATAGTATTGGAAGTGTTGGCCACAGAGATTAGACAAGAAAAGGAAATAAAAGGCATCTAAATTGGAAAGGAGGAAACAAAATTATCATTATTTGCAGATGACATGATAGTGTACAAAGAAAATCCTATAGACTCGGCCAAAGAGCTGCTCGACCAAGTAAATGAATTTGGCCAAAGAGCAGGATACAATGTCAATATCCAGAAATCAAAGGCATTTCTGTATACCAACAATGAAACAGCAGAAGCAGAAATCAAGAAAAAAATCCCATACGATATAGCAAAAAGAAAAATAAAATACCTAGGAATAAACCTAACCAAAGAAGTAAAAGACCTGTATGCAGAAAACTACACAACACTGAAGAATCAAGGAAGACACAAACAAATGGAAACATATACTGTGTTCATGGATCGGAAATGTTAACATCATCAAAATGTCCATACTGCCCAAAGCAATTTACAGATTCAATGCAATACCTATTAAATTACCAATGGCATATTTCACAGACATAGAACAAACACTTCAAAAATTTATATGGAGCCATAAATGACCTCGAGTAGCTGCAGCAATTTTGAGAAAGAAGAGCCAAGTAGGAGGGATTACAATACCTGACACCAAACTGTATTACAAGGCCACTGTAATCAAAACAGCCTGGTACTGGCACAAAAACAGGCACATGGACCAGTGGAATAGAATAGAGAGCCCAGAAGTAAACCAAATTCTCTACGGTCAATTAATATTTGACAAAGGAGGCGGCAACATAAAATGGAGTAAAAGTAGCCTCTTCAACAAGTGGTGTTGGGAGAACTGGACAGCTACATGCAAAAAAATGAAACTTGAACACCAACTTACACCACACAAAAATAAATTCAAGGTGGATAAAAGATTTAAATATAAGCTGTGACACCATTAAAGTCCTAGAGGAGAACGTAGGCAGGAAAATCTCAGACATTTCACGCAGCAACATTTTTACTGATATGTCCTCTAAAGCAAGGGACATAAAAGAAAGAATAAACAAATGGGATCTCATCAAAATGTCTGCATGGCTAAAGCAAACAGTATTAAATTAAAAAGAGAACCAACTGTATGGGAAAACATATTTGCCAATGATAAGGGTTTAATCTCCAAAATATATAAAGAACTTACACAACTCCACTCTAAGAAGGCAAGCAACCCAATTAAAACTGGGCAAAAGACTTCAACAGACATTTCTCCAAGGAGGACATACAGGAGATCCAGAAACACATGAAAAGATGCTCGATATCGCTAGCTATCAGAGAGATGCAAATTAAAACCACAATGAGATACCACCTCACACCAGTCAGAATGGCCATCATAAACAAAGGAACAAACAAGAAGTGTTGGAGAGGTTGTGGGGAAAAGGGGACCCTAGTGCACTGTTGGTGGGACTGCAGACTGGTACAACCACTCTGGAAAGCAGTATGGAATTTTCTAAGAAAACTAAAAATGGACCTACCTTTTGACCCAGCAATTCCACTGCTAGGATTATATCCTAGAAACCCTGAAACACCAATCCAAAAGAACCTATGCACCCCAATGTTCGTAGCAGCACAATTCACAATAGCCATTTGTTGGAAGTAACCTAGGTGCCTATCAGTAAATGAATGGATCAGGAAACTATGGTACATTTACACAATGGAATTCTATGCAGGAGAAAGAAAGAAGGAGCTCCTACCCTTTGAGACAGCATGGATGGACCTGGAGAGCATTATGCTAAGCGAAATAAGCCAGGAGGTGAAAGACAAATATCATATGATCTCACCTTTAACAGGAACCTAATTAACAGAACAAACAGACAAGCATAATATAACCAAAGACACTGAAATTGAGAACAAGAGAGGAGAGGAATAGGAATATCCAGGGAAAAGGGGAAGGGTTTAGAGCAACAAGTATGAAAGACACATGGACAAAAGCTGGGGGGGGTGGAAATGGGAGGGAGCTGGGGAGGGCTGGGGCAGTAGGCTTGGATGGGAGTAGAAGACAGAAAACTATAAGAACAGCAATTAAAATAAAATAATAAAAATAAAACAAAACAAATAGAAGTTTCATTGCTTACTGAAAAAGTAGACCCCCAACTGTTAAAAAAAGTTAACAGAAAAAAACTCATTTAGTCCCAACTTTTGGTTTTCAAGTCTTCCCTATCATTTACAAAAGGATTTTTTAAATAATTATTTTCCTAATCAATTTATAAAATTAGAAGTTGGATATCATGCCACTTTCTTAATAGTTTCCATAATTAGAAGACACAGGGTATAGTTATATGGAATAAATAACATGTGCTTAGGAATTTAGTGCAAAATTCCCTATTTAGTTTAAGCAATGATGTATATAAAAAGTATAAGTCACAGAAATATAAAAATGATTAAAAATACTCCACTAAATTATTTATTGGAAAGAGAATAATTAGAATTCTTTTGGCATCTTTGTCATTTTCACTTCTTTTAATAGGCAAAATAAAGTTACATAAACTTTGACATACCAAAATATTTTGACAATAATTTGGAACATCTCACAAATAACATGGCATTTCAAATAAATATTACATGTATATTCATTCAACATGTCAAATTATCAGTAAACAAATATTTGGTGAGAGTCTGCTATATGGCAGACTGCTACTGGAAATTTAATAGTAATAAAAACATATTAAATGTCCCTATATTGAAGGAGCTTCTATTCTATAGGAGAAAGATAGGGAACAAAAAAGATCTCAAGTAAAATGTGCAGCATGTTAGGCAGTAATTAGTGCCCAGAGGTAAAATCAAACAAGTGGTGACAGGCCTGGTGAGTTTGAATAGTCTCACTGAAAAAATTACATTGAACAAACAACTGAAGTTCATGAGGACAGTAACATCCTTTAATTATTATCATACTTTGTTAGAATATAGATACTTGTTAAAATAGTGTTAAACAGATTACAATTCCTCATTATTTTCTCCACCATTTACTTCAAGAAAATTTCTGGAAAGTAGCTTTAATATAGGGAGTATTAAGACAATAAATAGGGACAAAGAATGATAAAATGTTTCATATAACATTGGAATTTGTGAAACTGTAAGCATTTTGCCAGTAGAATATAAAGGTAACTGATTTTTATTCCTTTGGTTAAAAAGGTTTTTAAAAAGGTTGATGGAGACTTGGATGTGGCACCCACCTGCTGGCTCTGTGCGGGGGAGGTCTCAGCAAAAGAACGATGGCCTCTGGCAGCGTTTATGTGGGCGGAAGCTGTCCTCCCCCAGCCTCTCGCACCTCAATGCCAGACTATTCAGTTCCTCCCCATATGTCCCTGGTGCCTTCAAGCTGCTGCCCCAACACTGGAGTTCAGAGGGGATCTGAGATTTGATAGGGGAAATGAGGGAGTTTCCATCATAGTCTGTAGCTGGCATATAAATGACATTAAATAACAAATTAAAACAGTATGACAAGTTGAGAAAGAAACTGCCAATGGTAGGCCTCTTCTGCCTGGGAGAAATTTCCTTCTTTATAAACAAGCAGCCTGACAAAAGCCAATTTCCAGTGGGCATGTGTCCTTCATTTGGAGAAAGCATCCAATTCCAGAAGTATTTTTGTCATCAATAAATTTACTTTATATGAAAAAAGCTAAAAAAATACAAAATTCTATAAATATTTCTGAATTCCTAAAAAGAAAGGGATGTCTTAATTCCAGTTCTTGGCTTTTGAAGATGTATTTCTAATTGGTGGCCAAAGAATATTTGGAACTGTATTCAGTCTTTGCATTTGGACCCTTTGTATAAACCTGTTCAGGGCTACTTCCTGTGGTCTTCAGTCAATCCTGAAATACTCGTTGACTTGCAAAGTAACCCTGTGCTCAGAAAAGCCTTTGAGAACAGAGAGACAAGGAGGTGGCAAACAGCCAGGGAGAAAGTTGTTGCCAAGAGAAACTATTAACCTTGTGATGCATCAATTACCCAAGATCATATGTAACAGTCCTCACAATAGATGTGGAAATAAACGCAAAAAGAAATAAGACTTCTATTCCTGAGAAACACTTCCATATTCTGATATATTCTAGTGTTTTCTTCCAAGTTGAAATCTGAGTGCAATGACTCCTTGGTAAACAATGTACAAATGCTTCCGACTTTGTCTGTCCTCCCATCAAACCTACATTTTAATGGCTGTGTCACCTGACAGACTCCTGAGGCTAGACAGAAAAGGTGAGCCTTGCACTGAATTCTTGGGATCAATACAAAGAAGTGTCAAACTAAAAATAATGTGTGCTCAGTCTTAGAATACAAAGGAGGCTGGATAGAGTCAGCATCATCAGGTGTCCACTGTACTCATTTTCAGTTGAGACTGAAAATAACTGTGCTGGAATGAAAATAGCTCAATGCAGAGCACTGGAAACCAGAACATAAGCCAACTGAGCTATAATTGTAAAGAAAAGAAAAACATATGATAATACTAGATATGACAGATAAAACTATGTACATCAAGAACGTTTTTCTTTCTATAAAACCTTTAATGTTGTCTTTGGCTAGAAATGGTTCACAGTTCAGCTATTTCTAGAACATTAATGAAAATACCATATCCTTTGGAACTGTGTGTTTTTTTGCTGCATAAGTTACTGCCTTTGATGGCTGTTTCTTACTGACTTAAGTATTTGAAAGAATTGTGTAATCTTTTTTTCTATGCAAATTAAAAGTTAAGTTTCCTGCTTTTCAACATTCATCTATTTGCTAATCTTCCATATGTTGGGGGTAAATATGATTGGTGATGACTTAAATGTTTCAAATTTGGAAAAGTCATCCATTCAAACAACATTTACTAATCACCCACTTAAAATTTTTATTTCTTTTTGTTTTACAATTTTTGTTTTTGTTTGTTCTTGTTTTGTTTGGCTAGGCACTAAGATAGCTAGGCACAAATTCAGAGATACATAGGGGATTCCTGCATTATGGAAACTCATTGTTACAAAACGATAGGATCCATGCTTTAACTGAAGTTCTGCATAATTGGTTTTGTTTACACAAAGGAAAGAGTGAATAAGATATGGTAGTCTGCTAGTTTTCTCTAATTACTCACCTTTCGTTCTTTATAAGATAGAGTTTGGGGTAGGTTTAAAGCCCCTTGCTTAAGACTACATTACCACTTTCTTTGCAGCTAGGTATGGCCATGTGATTAAATTCTAACCAGGTGAATGCAACAGTGGTATGAACCAGATCTAAAATTTGGTCTCAGAATGGCTGGAAGTGTTATTTCTCTCCTGTCCAATCTCTTTGAGGTATGAAAATCAAAGTTCTAAGACAATTATATGTGGCTGTGTAAAAAAGATTGAGATCAAAGTCAACCAGTAGATATAGTTTATAAATGTATGATGTTTCAAGTGGCATGTGGTATGCGGTATAATAATGACAGTAGTGCCACAAAAACTCATTAAAAAATTACAGAACATATTGTTTGGACACAGGAGTTTCAAATGTATGTGGAAAGGATACATCATGGATGGAGGCAGGAAGAGCAGTTTGTGCTGTTGGGCCTAGTGCTAACTAATATTGCTGGGCCTAGCAGTAACTAACACTGTAACACCATTTAAACATTAAGTTTATTGACAGGCTTTTGCTTTCTGTTTGTCCTTCCCTCCTGTTTATATTTATTTAGAAAACTTATCAGTGGATATATAACAGAGAAGAAAGAATGCAGTATATATGAACTTTGTTATGTTTACCATATGTATTTTCATCAGATTGGCAATGTAGCTAGGTCTTGTCTCACTAATACAGCCTTGCTTGTATATAAGCAAGCATATCACTAAGATGATTTAAAATATAAGATGAAAAATGAAGTACACTTTGCCTTCTTAATAATTAAATTTTATTTAATACTGCAGGAGAATGTCTTATAAATTAAGTTTGGCATTCTGGTTTTTTTCTTCTTCTGAGTTGAGATATATATAGAAAATATGATATAAACACCTATGTGTTTGCATGTGTGTATATGCACATATATTAAGTGACAGTACACACATGCACACATCAAATACGGGGTCAAATATTGTTTGTCTATTTTTGTGTAACAACTGTTTTACTGAAGTCTTGTCACTCATTTTACCATTGCCATTGTATGCAACCAGGTGGGTCATTTTTGACTAAACTTTAGAATATATTAGTGCTAAACTTGGTGAATATGCTCTGCGGTTTGTCATACTTTTAAAAGCCTCCACTTGTTTAAATAATTACTATTTGTTAACTAAAAAAATTCACTTTTAATATTTTCCCAGATAATGTTTATTCTCCTTAATTAAGTCTAATGTTTAATAAATGGGTGAGCATAATATGCTGAAAAGACAAAAGACCATAAAGAATAAGTGCAAGTGTAAAAGCAATTTTTGCAGCTTGGATTCTGTTGACTGATACAGAAATGGGCAAGACAGAAATAAAATCTGGCCAGAAAACAAAGGGAGAAAGGAAAAGAAGAAGGAGTACTACCTTAAATAATGCATAAGAAATCCAAGGGGAAATATTTTTTTTTTGAAAGAAGAGTGGTATGCTATCATTTAAAATTAATTCCTGAACAATTCTGCAGCATCTAAACCTTTCAACTCACTCACGCATATTTTTTGAAGAGAAACAATAAAGTCATGTGTATGCCTTAGAATCATATGGGTCACAGGTCAGAGTTATAAACTTAGATGTTACTGGCAGTATAAAGGGTAATGCCATTTAAGATGATGGGAATGGAGTGACCAGAAAACATATTAAGTGACATTGCATGCTATTTTTCAAACTCTGAGTAGGAGAAAAGAGGAAAGATTATAAGTAACATGCATTATTTATCAAAACCAAAATATATTCTTTCCAGTAAGCACCCCAAAGTCTTCACAATACCATGATATAATCCAGTTGACTATTACTCTGTTAGAGCTACTTTTTAGTTATATAAAAATTAGGAGAGAAAAATCAGTCATGAAAGTATACCTAAGTTAACCTTTGAATTTTAATGCTGATCATTAACTTAGAGTAGCAAAAGGTAAGACAATAACAGGGATTTCATAGCAGATGTTCCTGCACCGAAGAGTAATTTTAGCAACATGTGACAGTAGGACTTTAAAAAAAACCCACACCGAGTCATTGTACTTGTATTTGAATTCTAATAATAAAAATTATGAGTTCATTTGGGACAGATATGTATTATAATTATTCTAACATGAATAGAATGCTTTTCTATGCTTTTACGCTCTCAGTAGCAGAATTTACTGTTTTCCGTTCCCACCAAGGAAATTTTCATCTTTTTCACTCTTTAATGCCCTAATCATATTTGACTAATTAGAATTTCAGTTTCATATTCAGTCTTTAGGCAATGAGAAGTTTATGTGGAGATAGTAAAAGGAAATTATTTTTTGATTTTAAAGGCATTTTCTTACTTGCTTGAATTTAAAAAAGAAAAAACCCACTTTCTCCTACTTGGAATATGCTTCATAATTAGCTATATATTCTTTGAATTTCTAAAGAGAAAATAAAAATGTGTTCTGCATGACAAAGTTAATTGGATTTTTGATAGAACTATAAAGTCAAGTAAATGAATCATAGAAAAGTACTGACTACGCTAAATTTGTCTTTACAAAATACAAAAATTATGTGACTATTGAATTTTATCATTGTTTGATTTTTTCTCTTAAATCCAGTGAGAAAGTACTAGTTATCTCCTTTCTCTCATATTTAAAAATAAATTTTTATATTCCTAAAAATACTTTCTACCAGAAATAAAATTTCCATCTAGTCAAACCTCATTAGTATACATCACAAAAATCAGTTACTCATAACTTTGGAATATTTTGTGTCTCCATTATTTTTACCTGTATTTTGGGCTGATATTTTATAGCACTCTATCTCCAAGGATAATCTAATCTTTCTCAGTTTTATCTATAATCAAAAACAATATTTCTACTATTCTATTAGTCTATCCCATTAACTTACTACTTATTTTTCCATACTGCACTAAAAAAAGAGTTTTTTCACCCTTCCCATTATTCTTAATTAAAAAGATAATTACCTAATTTGGTGAAGGGATAGACATGCAAGTCCAGGAAGCACAGAGAGTCTCAAACAAGATGGATGTGACCCACTCCAAGACACATCATAGTTAAAATGCCAAAGGTTAAAGGTAAAGAGAGAATCTTAAAAGCAGCAAGAGAAAAGAAGTTGGTTACCTACAGGGGAGCTCCCATCAGACTGTCAGTTGATTTCTCAAAAGAAACTTTGCAGGCTAGAAGGGATTGACAAGACATATTCAAAGTCGTGAAAAGCAGGGACCTACAGCCAAGATTGTTCTACCCAGCAAAGCTATCATTTAGAATCAAAAGACAGATAAAAACCTTCCTAGACAAGAAAAAACTAAAGGTGTTCATCATCACCAAAGCATTATTATATGAAATGTTAAAGGGACTTATTTAAGAAAAAGAAGACCAAAACTATGAACAATAAAATGGTAATAAATACATACCTATCAATTGAATCTAAAAAAACAAGCTAAGCAAACAAACAGAAGAGAGACAGAATCATGAGTATGGCAAGCATTTTGATGGATGTGAGATGGGAGGGGGTGTGGGGGAATGAGTGAAGAGTGAGGGGATTAAGAAGTACAAGTAGGTAGTTACAGAATAGCCACAAGGATGTAAAGTACAATGTAGGCAATGGAGTAGCCAAAGAACTTATATGCATGACCTATGGACATGAACAATGGTGTGGGGCTTTCCTGAGAGAGAGGGGGATGCTGGGTTAAGGGGAGCAAAGGGGGAAAAATTGGGACAATGATAATAGTATAATGAATATAAGTAAAATAATTGGCATAATGTAGCCACAAATATAAGTCTTCTATGTCTTTTCATTGTGCATAATATTATTGGAAATAAAACTCAGAATCACTTCCCTTGAGAAAAAAAATAGTAGATAATTACCTTTCATGAAATAAGAATTTATTATATGTAATACTTTCTTATCTAATTTCTTTAGCAATACTGTCTGAGAATTTTCTCTATCTTTAAATTTTCTATAAAATTTTTAAATCTTTGGTGTTTTTGACAAATTAAGAAACTAGTTTGTGAATTTAAAATAATTTATCTATTTTATTGTTGGCAAGTTGTAAGTGTACTTGAAGTAAATACATCTAAAACAATTTTAATAACATATAAATACATATGCTTAACTTCTTCAAACCTTGTTATATACATAGGGCAGAAGGTGGTTCAGTTTCAGTTTAGAGAAAGGAATTATATCAATATTTCTTTGGCAGTTTTGTATATATTGTGGCCATGATTTGCCCCTAAAGTAGTCAATGTCTAAATAACAACTGGATATTCTCCTTACAAAAATAGTTAATGTGATGTTTTCAATAAGTTTGTAGCTCTAAAATTTGCTCATAGCAAAACTACAAAAAGAAGTAAAATATATTGAATTTTATCCATCTAATGATGAATTAGGTGTGAAAACTTATAGACTCTTTCAATTCCTATGTATTGTTTTTGATTTTTTAAAATTTCCCAAAGTATATTACTTGGGAATTTGTGCTGCATCAGAAGTCACTGCAGGTCTCAAGTCTCCAGGCTCCAATTCATCATCCACAGATTCCCTGACCTAGAGACCCTACTCACTTCAGAACAAAAGACACAGATGAATGGACCAAGACAATGCCATTCTACAACACACAAATAGTCACATAAACTCAGTCCTTATTGGTACTGTTTCTAGTACTATTAATAGTACTTTGCTGAAGCAATTCTGGCAAAGTTTTATAATATTTTCATATAAAAATATTTACGACCATCAATATCCTTTTCTTTGTGCATTAGGTATTTCTGAGAGTTATCCACAGTTTGAATTGGCATTATGATGTTTTCCATACTTTAATTTTTTATAAATTCAATTTTCATATATTAGATATTTTATGTATTGCAGTTATTACATAAGTAATAGTTCCTTCAGAAAAAAAAGAAAATAGATGTATGTCAGGATAGTGTGCGCTATGTCGTGGCAACAAACAAACCCCAAAGCTAGGTGTCATATCATAATAACACAATGAGCATCCATGAGAAATTTACATTTCATTGGCATAAAGGATGTTTGGTGTCTGCAACACTCCAGGGCAGCTACTCTACAGTGATGACTCAGTGATTCAAGTGAAGCTGACTTTATGCCTCCACCATCTTCACTTTTAGTTTGCCACAGCAGGATAGGGAGAAAGGGGCTTCCCCTGGTCCTGCCCAGATGTGTACACACATCTACGCCAATCACAATTCACTGGGCAGAATGTTATGATGCCTGACTAACTCAGGCTTTTGAATGTCTGCTTTCATCATTACTCAACCAGGAGAAATAGGAAACAAACTGTTTCAAAAGATTTCCAGGCCACAGAGAGAAGTGGGTTCTCTGTGTGGAAAATTTAAAAAGGACTTTAAGAAAGGCAAATTTGAAATTCCCCTGGAAGTCACCCAAAGATGTTGATTTATATTTTATCTTATTAAAATAAACAACATTAACGTTTCATTTTTCCAAGCAGTGTAATCACCTGACAAGGAAGCTAGAGTCCTGAAATTTAAGCTGAAATTGATCAGCTGTGACCTTAAAGCATGACATATTATCTAACTTTTCTGTGCCACCATTCTACCAACCAAATAACAGTAATAATAATAAATCAGTAATCTTTTCTATTTCCTTAACATATGTTATTACATATGGATGAGGGACTTCCATGGCTGCATGCCAATAACCCAAGTATTATCAGAAGTATTTTCAATCCTCAGCTACCTTCCCAAGACAGGAAATCCATAGTTCATAGAAAACACACTGTCATACTTTCCTGGGCTATGCTATATGTCAGAATCATTTTATTCCATTTTTTTACCTTTTTAAAAATTATATTTTATTGATTGTGTTATTACAGTTGTCCTGATTTTTCCCCCTTTTCCTCCCTCCACTCAGCAACCCCCATTCCCTCAGGTAATAGCCTCACCATTGTTCACGTCCATGGGTCACAGGTCTAAGTTCTTTGACTACTCCCTTTCCTATACTACATCCCCATGTCTATTCTGTAACTACCTATTTGTACTTCTTTTTATTATATTTTATTGATTATGCTATTACAGTTGTCTCATTTCTCCCCCATCATTCCCCTCCACCCTGCACACCCCTTCCCACACACATTCTCCCCTTTAGTTCATGTCCATGTGTCATAAGTTCTTTAGCTTCTACTTTCCCCACACTATTCTTGCCCTCCCTCTATCTATTTTCTACCTACCATCTGTGCTACTTATTCTCTGTACCTTTTCCCCTCTCTGCTCCTCCCACTCCCCTGTTGCTAACCCTCCATGTAATTTCCATTTCTGTGTTTCTACTCCTGTTCCAGTTGTTTCCTTAGTTTGCTTATGTTTTAGGTGTGGTTGTTAATACCTGTGAGTTTGCTGTCTTTTTACTGCTCATATTTTTTATCTTCTTTTTCTTAGATAAGTTCCTTTAATATTTCATATAATAAGGGCTGGGTGATGATGAACTCCTTTACCTTGGCCTTGTCTGAGAAGTGCTTTATCTTTCTTTCCATTCTAAATGACAGCTTTACTGGATAGAGCAATCTTGGATGTAGATCCTTGCCTTTCATGACTTGGAATACTTCTTTCCAGCCCCTTCTTGCCTGTAAGGTCTCTTTTGAGGAATCTGCTGACAGTCTGATAGGAATTCCTTTGTAGGTGAGTGTGCCATTATCCCTTGCTGCTTCTAGAATTCTCTTCTTCATTTTAATCTTGGCTAATGTAATTATGATGTGCCTTGGTGTGTTCCTCCTCGGGTCCACCTTCTTTGGAACTCTCTGAGCTTCCTAGACTTTCTGGAAGTCTATTTCCTTTGCCAGATTGCGGAAGTTCTCCTTTATTATTTGTTCAAATAAGTTTTCCACTTGTTGCTCTTCCTCTTCCCCTTCTGGTATCCCTATAATTTGGATGTTGGGATGTTTAAAGATGTCCTGGAGTTTCCTAAGCCTCTTCTAATTTTTTTGAATTCTTGTTTCTTCATTCTTTTCTGTTTGGTTGTTTGTTTCTTCCTTCTGGTCCACTCCATTGATTTGAGTCCCAGTTTTCCTCCCATCTCTGTTGGTTCCCCATGCATTTTTCTTCATTTCACTTATTGTAGCCTTCATTTTTTTCATCTAACTTGTGAGCAAAATCTACCAATTCTGTGAGCTTCCTAATCACCAGTGCTTTGAACTGTGCATCTGATAGGTTGGCTACCTCTTGGTCGCTTAGATGATTTAGCTCTGGTTCCCTGATCTGTTCTTCCATTTGAGCCATCCTTGGTTTTTTGGAGTGTTTTTTTTTTTGGGGGGGGGCAGTCTGGTCATGGCTGTTACGTAGTGAGGGGTGGAGCCTTAGGTGTTCACCAGGGTGGGGCAACCCAGTTGCTGAGTTGTGATGCTGGGTATGGGGGCGGGGTCCAAGAGGGAACAATGGTGCTTGCTCCACTCTTTCTTGGATTCTACTCCCTTCTGCCACTTTCCCCAAGCAAACTGGGTCCTTCTGGCACTGATTGTCATGTGCGTGGGTTCGTGCACGTTCTCGGACCCCATGGATCTCTCCAACAAACTCTCCTGTGAGGCTGGGATTGTTTCCCAGCACCTCAACCCCTACAAGTGTTCTCAATCAGTGCCTTTTAGGCTCTATTTCCAGGCGCTGGGGCCCTGCACTGCGTAGTCTGTGTTGCTGCCCATTTTCGCCTGGTTTATCTGCACACAAATGTGTGACTGTGGTCACCTGCCTTGTGCGCCTCTCTTGGTCTGCTCGTTGCCTCCCTGCACTTGGTAACAGCCGCCTGTGTGCCCCAGGACTGCCAGCTACTGCTTTTTCCCGCCACAACCCCTCTCCACTGGCCTCCGACTCCGCCCCTCTTACCACTCTTATCAGTCTGGGTGAATCGTTGTTGGACTTCCATACAATTCAATCCTCTATCTGTTCTGGTTGGGGTTTTTTTGTTCTATATTTTTGTTGTCCTTAATCTTGGTTGTGAGAAGAGGCACAGTGTGTCCACCTATGCCTCCATCTTGGCTGGAAGTCTATTTCATTCTTAAGAAAGAATTAACTTTGAATAAAAAGCACATTAAACATTTCTTATATTAAAAACATGCAGGGGTAGAGATGTCTCTGCTTTTAAATAACTATTAAATTTTTCTGGCCACTTATTTCAGTTTTATTGTATTTTCAGTTACAAATGAGTTCTCCTCTTAAACATGCATATAAATTTCCAGAATAGATTAAAGTGGAAGACATGAGGCATTTGCTACTGAGAGAAGTAATATTACAATTAAGATTGAATCACCCTCTCAGTACCTAGAATAATTCTGGCATATGAGATTCTGTATTTAAAAAAATAGTAAATTATTGAAGGAAATTTTCTATATTTCTTGTCACATTTTTGGGATATTGGCATTTTTTGAGCTGTTACTTATCAATGACCTCTTAGAGTTATGTTAAAAGCAGAAATTATCTTTAAAAATGTATATAGCTAGGCAATCCAGTAAAAAAATCACATTTTTTGAAACTGCCTTGCATGTAGTTTTGTTCTAATAATATGTATTATTTCAAATATCATATAGAATTAACAAAAGACTTTTATAACTACTGCATTATATTGTATTCAGTTAAATTATTGTATTTAATTAAAATTCTATGTATCATGTATCACTAGAAAAAAATACAGCAGCCAGACTAAAGGCATTCTGTGGCTTATTGCTAATTCCCACAAAATATTCCATGGAAAAAAACCTTCCATTTCAGTTGGTATGTGTTTAATCTAAGAATATCTGCAAACTTTGTGATTGCTAGTCTAAAGCCTGTATTGCAAATGTTTTTGTCAAACATTGTCCCTTTTGAAAACAAGCAATGTAACAAACAATTGGTTTTCAATGTATTTCTGCATCTTTAATAAGTTATATTTTTATCCCTCAAAAATGTTAACAATGGCATATGGTAACCATAAGTTAAAATTTTAAATACTGCATACATACTTTTAAAATCATTTTTTAAAATTAAAATTATATAAGTATATGCATATACTATGTACATAAGGAAAGGGTAAACTAATACTTTTGTTTGCCTTAAATGTTAAGTTTGGGTACTTCCTATGTTCACTCATTCAGTAAACAGTGATCTAGTATATCTTACACATCAGTCTGTTTCCTCCAAAAGTATACAGTTTAATTAAGAAAGGATGACAAAAAAAGCTATTAACCAATAATTTAATTGCTTTAATGGGGGGTTACTTTACATGTGCAATGAGAGCATATGAAGAGGGCCAGCTCAGCTGGTTGACTGCAGCGCAGAATGCATTATTGAGGACATCACACCTTTTCAATTAAAAGTGAAAGTCTACAGAGATTTTCTAGTCGAATGGGTTGCATAAGAACATTACCAATAGACAGAACAGTGTATGCAAACTCATGAAAATAAGATGGAATATCCTAAGTTCCTAGAATATATGCCATTTAAAATAATAGTACAAAGTAAATATGCAGCCTTTCATTATTACGAATAAAGACAAGACCTAGAGAGTTTAAGAATCTAAGTGGTAAAACAAAAAATAAACTTATGTTTGTCTGACATGATACTGTAAATCCTTTTTTTAATGGGTGGGGAATGACACACATGCAAAACCAGTATATTTAAAAATTCTAATATATGGGAATATATATAGGAAAACTACTAATACAATATTGACTGAATTTGGAAAATCAATTAGAATACATGTTAGTAAACTAGTCAAGGGCTGAGATAATCAAATTTTAATAATCTTAACACAGACTTCTTCTGGCTATGAAAGCTTAAGCCCACTATACTTCTAGTTGTTTGCTTTCTCTGAGTGCATTTTTCATGCATAAAATTAATGAATAAGTTATGGTATTCTAAGACAAATACTTTACCTACATATCATAATTTCATTTTGAAATTAAATCTAAACCCTATATATCACTAATCCTAAAAATTCTCAAAAGACAAAGTTAACTCTTATAGTAGTGAAATGACCTGTTTAAAATCACACAACTGATATATGACTGACCCAGTTTTTCAGATTTCAATTTCAGCACTTTCTACAATACCATATCTCATGCTAAACAAAACATCTAGTTCTAGTTTGAAAACATCTTAACTTCAACTGAAGTCAAAACGTTAAGAGACATTGTGTCCTAGAAGATGCACACTATACAGCCCATTTCCTACAAGAGAGAAAAAACCTGGGCTAAGATTCTGCCAATAAAATACCAGAACAGCTGAGCAAAAGTAAAAAGTTCAGTGAGTCATCTAAATGCTTTAAAAGACACAATATGCGTGTGAAAATTAGAAGAAAATTCTGTATGGATGAATTTTTAATGTTGTCATTTTAGCATCCAGTTGAAATAAAACTGATAGAGCTTAAAGTTTTTCATTATTCTTGTAAGGTAAAATTAACTAATGAATTAAAATAAAAAGATTCAACAGGTGATAGCTAACACTCAGTATCATAATTTAGTTCAATATTTAAAAAAAGTGAGTTCAAGTCTAAGAATTCCAATAGTATGAAAAAATATATGTATGAATATGTACATTCATACATAATATGTTATATATTTCTTTATACTTATATTTTATATTTAAATGCTTTCATTTTCTTTTTATATAACATGATAATTCTTTTAAAAATAACAATAAGAGGATATCAAATACCATTGAGTGAATATACATTTATGCTTTTAATAAGGCAAAGAAAACCTGATATGAGTTCCTCTGAAGTGCCAAAAGGTTCTTATTGGGATTTCCTTATTGTAACAGTGTTTTGGCTTACAGTGTAAGCAGGACCTCCCCTTACCTAATAGCTAAAGCCCTTCATCTAATAACTGGAATGCATCTATAATTCAATGGAATTTCAAGAAGAAAGAGCAGAATATAGATAAAAAATGGTCACTGGGAATTTCTGTTTGATACTTTTAAAAATATTCTGTTGCTTGAGACCCAAGAAAGAAATACCGAATGTGAATGTACTTCTACTTATAGAACTACATCAAAGGTGTAGTAGTTTACGTGCTTCATCAGGATTGCATGACAAAAAACTAACCTTATTTTAAGCCAAATATACAACTAATATTTCAATAAGAAATGTTTTCTATGACAATTAACTTTCCTTATAGGATTATTTTTCCCTTAAAGCCTTACATATCTTATTTTGATCAAATGAATATGACTTGTTTCCTTTTGTAGGTCATGCTCTCCTTAATTGGGGGCAGAAAGGGGTTATTTCATAATGTTCAGAAATAATTTCATGATCATTACAACACCCACACAAACAGAATTAATTCATTTATAAATTTGAGCTTCGTCAGAAAAATGCTATGTTAATTGGCTTTTCAAATGCCAGAGAATGGTTCATTCGCTTGAACTGTAATATTATGATGACAGTTCATGTAATGTAATGGAGAACCGTATCTTTTTATCTATGTGAAAATAATGCAGTCTCTGATGACTATAGGATTTCTGGCAGTTCAGTTATCAGCCATGGTGTGAATTTATGTAGAATATTGAAAAGGCATGTCTCCATTGTTAGGGTACGTTTAAACTGACAAGGAATGGAACTGAACAATGATTCTGAAAAAAGACTTTGTATGGTACATAATCAACATTGTGCCAACAATTATAAATAGGAGATTAAAAAAATCTTAATTTACGAGTATATTCTGATTAAGACTTCCTCACTTAATAACTCCTTAATAAGCTGTTATTTTTAATAGTGTTTTGAGAAAAAATTAACTATTTTACTTATTTCTTCAAAAATTGATGTTCCACAAGAAACAAACAATATCTATACAAATCATACATACCACAGTCTAAGAGACTTTACAGATTTTAATTCATAGACTGTGGAATATTCATTAAACAACAACAACAAACAAGACCATGTATTATTGCCCACATACAGGTTCCTGGAACTAGGTCAACTGCTGGGCATGAAGAAAGTGACTTATTTTCAAAAGAAAGTTCAGATTCATGTGGACAAAAAGAGGCCACACACTAAATCTGACAAGCTCAGGGGAGGCCTGCATGGTACCCTTACAAAGTCAGAGACCTAAAGCAACCACACAGGATGGTCAGAAATTAAAACTTTTTAACTAAAAGCAGTTCATGGCAGGTAGTCACATTCTAGGCTAGAATCTTCCCAGACAAAAGTTATTCTCTATGGTAATTGAACCTGTCTATTGCCCTTTTGCACCTATGATAACATATCTTTGGAATGTCAAGGTAATTCCTTTTCTCCAAATGCCTCTGGCACAAACCACACCAGAGGGGAGACCACAGTTCCCCTCATTGTTATTTATATTATATTATATTATATTATATTATATTATATTATATTATATTATTTATTTTTAATTGTTGTTCAAATACAATTGTCTCCATTTTCATCTGACCTCAGCCCCCCCGCCCCACCCATCCCCGCCTCCCACTATTGTTATCATCTTAATTGTTGGCTATTAATATCCAGTGTCCACCTATGTAAAGAAGTATGTGTCTATTATTTTATTTTTTATCCAATCCCAGAGGTTCCCCTGCTTTGCATTCTCCTGCTCCCTAATTAATCACCAATGGATTTGATGTAACCCCCTTATGCCTCCTCTTTGATTGTAATATATATAAAATAAGGGGCAAAATTATCATTTATTTTGGAGCATTTTCTCAATCCTTTGAAGTTTTGTTTCCTGGAAATTGTTGTCAATTTGGCTCAAATAGACTCACAAAAATTCTTACAGGTTTGGATGTTTCTTGCATTGACATTCCAGTGTGTGAGATGATTATAAGGTATATGATGTGATATGGTAAGTTCCTTTACCAGGACAGGCCAATGGCTCCATAAACAATGAGAAAAGCTATTATTTTGAACTGACTAGATGAGAATTGGGGAAGCTCATCAGAACAAATGTTATCAGACTTACATCTTAAAGGACTATTAGAATATAGTAGAGGGTGAAAAGGGAGTTGCACACTGAAACAGAAGAAATGCAATGTATAAAGGTACAGAAATACCAAAGGGCAAACTGTTGGGAAAAGTGCTTCAACATTTAGAAGGCTTGAATTACCCATTAAAGATTTAAAATTTTATTTGACAAGCAATGTATAATCTTTAAAGAAATTCTTTTAATTAAGACCAAAGTATGTATATTAAGAAGCTGAACTCATTGGCAGTTTGGAAGATGAAATTGATATAAGGCAAGGCAGAGAAACATGTATATGAAGGAATTGCAGTAATTTGACAAAGAAGTATTATCATTATGAGGATAAGTGCTATAAATTACATTTGATCCAAATATAGGTAATGTAATTTCAGGCTACAATAAGTAAGCTTTTCTTCTGGATAAATAAAATAAGGTAAAACTTATTGGGAAAAGGTAATATTAAGCAACTTTTAAAAACACTTTCAACAAAATTATGGTACTTATGATACTGACTTTTCAAAACACAAATAAGCTAGTAGTAGAATAAAATATTTTAATTGTTTATAATTCTGAGCTTGTTCACTAGCCAGAAAATATAAAATTATAGACTATAAAATTACTGTCTATATTTAATTTCATGTGATTTCAATCTTTCTGAAAAAATCATAATAGAGATAGAAAAACTTCAGTCATTTAATTTGAATGATACTGCCTCAATTCTTCAGTAGTAGATAGGAAAACTTGTCAGTGAATTTCCTGTGGTATTTTTCTGAGCTCATATTTGACTCTGAAGGGATGCAGAATTTCATCCCAATACAGTGTCATTGGCATGATTATCTTGACCTGTTTATCAAAAACTGGAGAGATAGGAGAAGCTCTGAAAATGAAGTTAAAGTTACCTTTTTCAAAGAAACATTTACATTTATAAGGAAAATCTACATTTGTAAGGGAAATCTCTGTCTCAGAAAGAGAAAGATGACTAAAAACTCTAAAATCTCTTATCAGTGGAGAAGACAAGCACTAAATCTGCATAAAAACCATATACTTGCCTAGTGTGCTTTACCTGAAAATTCCCATAACTGACTCCGCCTCCCCCTGACAATTTTTTAAAAGATTTTATTTATTTATTCATTTATTTATTAACTTAATTTTATTTTAATTGTTGTTCAAGTACAGTTTTCTGTCTTTTACTCCCATCCCAGACCACTCCCCAGACCTCCCCACCTCCCTCCCATTTCCACCCCCCCCCCCAGTTTTTGACCATGTGTCCTTTATACTTGTACTTACTTACTTTTAGAGTGAGAGGGAGAGAGGGAGAGAGAGAGAGGAAGAAAGAAATATAAATGTGAGAGAGAAACATAAATGTGAGAGAGAAAAATCCATTGGTTGCCTCTCACATGTGTCCTGACTGGGGCTGAACCCTTAAGCGAGGCGTGTGCCCTGACTGGAAATGAACTGGCAACCCCTCCCCCTGCTGGACAATGTCCAGTGGAGCCACCTTGCTCAGGGCACCTCATCTATTTATTTTATTTTATTTTATTTTATTTTTTAATGACAGTTGGCATGTATAATTATTTTATATTAGTATCAGTGTAAGCAGGGCATTTAGATAATTATATAATTACAAAGTGATCCTCCCAATAATTCCAATACCAACCCGGCACCATGTATAGTTATTACAATATTACTGACTACAATCCTTATCCTAAACTTTATATTCCCATGACTATAAGTACAAATTGGTATTTCTTAAAGTCCCCCAAACCTCCTCCCTTCTGGCAACATTAGTTTGTTCTCTAAATATGTGAGTCTGTTTTGGTTTCTTTGTTTATTTTGTTCTTTAGATTCCATATGTGACAAAAGAAGGAAAAAGAGACAATGGGTTAAATACAGTCTATTTAATAAATAGTATTGGGGAAATTGGAGAGATTCATGCAACAAAAATCAAACTGGATGACCTTCTTACACTGTATACAAGAATAAACACAAAATGGATTAAAGACTTAGATGTAAGTCTCAAAACTATAAATCTCCTAGAAGAAAACATAGATAATACAATCTCTGACATTTCTCTTAGCAATACTGTTTTTGATATATCTCCTCAGGCAAGGAAAACAAAAGAAAGCAAAAAAAAAAATGGTACTATATCATTCAAATAGGACCAAGGCACTAAAAAGTTCTTACATAGCAAAGGAAATCACCAACAAAATGAAAGGACAGCCTACTGAATGGAATAAAGACATTCACCAATGACACATTGGACAAGATGTTAATATTAAACACTCATAAAGAACTCATACAACTCAATATCAAAAACAAAAAAAAATCCAATTTAAAAAATGAGCAGAGAGTCTGGATAGACACTTCTCGCAAGAGAACTTGGAGATGGCCAAGAGACATATGAAAAGATGCTCAAAGTCACTGATCATCAGATAAATGTAAATTAAAACCACAGGGAGATACCACTCATACCTGTCAGAGAAGTATTATTAATAAATCAACAAACAACAATTGTGGGTGAGGATGTGGACAAAAGGGATCCTTGTGGCACTGTTGATGGGAATGCAGACTGGTATAGCCATTGTGGAAGGCAATATGGAGTTACCTCAAAAATTAAAAGTGCAACTGCCTTATGTCCCAGCTATTCCACTTCTGGGCATTTATACAAAGAAGCTCAAAATACGAATTTAAAAAGATAAATATACCCTTATGTTCAATGCAGCATTCTTTACAATAGCTGAGATATGGAAGCAACTCAAGTGCCAATAGACAAGTAGATAAAGTATAGTGGTACATGTATATAGTAGAATATTACTTGGCCATAAAAAGAATAAAATTCTACCATTTGTGACAACATGGATGAACTTAAAGGGTATTATGATAAGTGAGATATTCAGACAATATCTTCTCTTTTTAGCTGGAGAAGTGGGTTAAGGTGATGCCATTTGGGGGAGTTAGTTTTTATGAATATCTCCTATGCATAGAGGATTATTAAACATGTTATTTAATTTCTGTTTATTTTTCTCCTGTTAATCTGTCTTTTATTACAGAGGTGTCTCAGTCAAGAATCTAGAGGTAAAATTTATTTTTCTTTCCCTACAATACCCACACAAATAAAAAAAAAATAACAGAAAAATTAAAGAGAATGGTAGCCAAACAAGTTTTTTTTTTGACATATAGACGTTTTAATTTTGTCTACTGCCTAATCTATCCATAGGTCTAAATGTTCATATTATGAAGATATTAGATATTTAAAGCTGGAAGTGTTCATATTCATGGCCACTTCCTTCCTTGTGTGGAGATAGCTCTTGATCAAATCATAAAACTATGGAAGGTCTCTCCTTATAGTAGCATAGATAGTACAGAAGAACAATTAAGTTCATTGTTACCACTTTCAAAAATAAAAAAGCAAACTCAAAGCTAAGTCCACTCTTAGAATGAATTAAAAAGATTTTCATATTTGCATATTAATCATTTTTTATAAAAGAGTTTCCTGCTTTTAAAAAGGAGATGATATATGTATACTGGTTTTTCTGGCTTGAAATGTGGTATGTAGAAATGACAGCAGAGCCTAGGAGGAGTTTCCGATCTCTAACTAGCGAAAATGTCAGGTTTTTGTCTTTTTCTGCCTTCTTTATGGAAGAAAATGGAAGTAAATTAATCTTACATTTTAAAAAATTTAGTACTATATCAGAGGAAAGCAAAAATAAGGTGAAAAACTGCCAGTATAGAAATACTCTTTAAAAAAATTCAAGTAAATTACATTCCCATTTTATGAAGGAAGAAAGTACTAGAGCATTGGCAAGTAATAGGAAAATTCTAATAGGACTGAGGCACAAGTTGCTGAAAGCTATCATTTTCCAAAGAATATTCTAGTGAAGTTACAGGATCTCTGAAGGGAAATGAAGCTAAGCCCACCAATGTGAAGTAAAACTTCATAAAAGGAATTCAACTGACAGACTTCTAACTTTGGTGCAAAAAGTCCAGGTTCATAAAGACTTGCAGTTGAAAGGCTGGTGGCAGCTATTCCATTTCGGAGACTGAGCAGAGAGCTTTGAACCTGGAGTATCTGACAGCACTAAATTTAGTAGTCCTGTTCCTCTGTGGAAAGAGACATCTTTTAGGAAAGAAGTTTATCAGTTAAACAGAAAGACAGATTTCTCATCACAGTTTTGACTATTTAAGCTATTTAAGCCGAAGTTCTAGAATATAATTTCAAAAATGAAAAACAAATGAGTTGTTATAAAGTGGGTCTACAATATAGTAAGTTGAAAATCATTTAAAATTTTATGATATTTTCTAGATCTAAGAAGATGTTTTCATCTTAAAAATTAAAACAAAAATAAAATAAACTGAAAAAATAGTTCATGTATATACAGAAGTAAATACTTTTGCAAAAACAAAACAAAATAAATTGAATTAAAAAGTAACCCTTATTTATCGCAGAGTAGAATAATAAGAGTGATATTAAGCAAGAGTTTATAAGAAAATTCCACATTTTCCCTTTTCAGATCAATTGTTTTATAGCAATTCTAGAAGTATAAGAGAAGTAAGAAGATGTGGGGACAAGAAGAATAAAGAGAAACTACATTAGATTTAACACCTTGGACACTGGAGAATCCTTAACAAAGCAAATACTTCAAGAAATAAATATGGTAAATTACTCTTATCAAATTATCCTAAATCCCAAGAAAATTTCCACCACATAGTTTCTATCTCATCTCTAACACAACAGCATCTTTTTGAGGAAAAAAGACATAATGAACCAAACCAACAAATAAACAAAAACAAATATTCTCTGACATATAAAAGGCTTCTCTTTAATGCCATGCAAGAGTGGCCACTTTCCTTGAATAGCCTATTCCTATGGAAGTCCTTCCAGCACACATTCCTATTCTATGGAGATAATCTTGTTGAGCCACTCATGAAGATTTTCTGGAATAAAACATAAGCAGCAAAAATTATACTATTAGAATTATTGGCATAATGCTTGCTTTCAGGACAACCTTGGTTAAATAAATAATCTGGTTCTTAGACATTCATTCATTCATTCACTCACTCATTTATTTTATGAATTTAGACTACTTTCTATTTCCCAAGCTCTTGGTAGTAAACAGAGAAGCATTATAAAGGACAGGCCTTTTTTTCCAGGGGCTCACATTCCATGGGAGAAATGGACAAAAACAATGCATTATGACATTTCATATATCCTATAATAAAAACAGAAAGAAAAAACAGATATAATACTGAAAAAGTTTTTTTTTTTTAATTTATGTCCTACTAATTTTCTTACGTCATGAGCTAAATACAGTTAGCTGCAGCTCAGATTACCCATGAATATTTTAGGATGTGGCATATTATTTTCCTTCATAAAAAATGGGTTTCATTGACCTTTATAACCCATTTGCTGAGAAAAATCCAGAGGAGCACTCCTTTCCTCCATCTCCCCACTTGAGCCCCAATCAGAAATCCTGTTAGTCTAAGTTCTTTGCAAGGGTTCTCTACCTAGACATTTGTTAGAACATCTAAGCAATCTCCCAACCCAAGGAATCCATTAGCTATTTTGTATATTGCTTTGTTTCTAGGCTGGACCAGCCCTGAAAAATGCCAGCAGATTAGCAGCTGCAAAGTATGTAAGCAGGATTAAAATTAAGGCAGGGCCACTGAGGTAGATTAGATCCTGTTTACAATTTCCTGTCCTTTGCTATGGGGCCTGTCCCAGTGGGATGTGTGTAGAACACTTAGTTCTCTGTTGAAGTCATAAATGGTCACACGACTTGCTTTAGCCAATGCAAGGTAGGTAGAGGTGATATGTGCCTCCAACAGAGAAAAAATGTAAGAGTCAATCTGTGGTTTGGCATTCCCTTTGCCATCATTTGTGACATAGACATGCCCCAGATAAAGGTTGCCTCATCACAACGAGTCCCAGAATGAAGACCATAAGAAGTGAAGCTTCAGCAGGCTTTTGAGAGACATGTAATACCAGGGAGAAATAAACCTTTGTCGAGAGCCTGTGGTTGTTCAGACAGCATAAACATAAGACATTACTAGCTGAAGTAGTATAATTGCTCCCTTTCAGCACTGTCAACACTTCCCAATGTTGTTACCTTTCCTAATTAAAAAAAAAAAAGAAAGAAAAGAAAATTCATTTCAGAATAAGAGGTAATCCTAAATAGAAGTCCTGTAACTAAGGATATAAAGAAGAGGCACAAAGAGACTGGTAGGGAGGGTGGAGATGTATAGGCAGGTCCCACATCCACATGTGGCTGTTAAAATTCCAAAGGTATTTCTCAGCTGCAGAGGTGTCCCCTGAGTGAGGAGCCCCATCCCCACACCAGGTCCCCCAGCCCAGGCTTCCATTACAAGAAAGACAAGTCCCCATGACTCTTGGTTGTAAAGATCAGTGGAAGTTGTGGTTGAGTGTGACAAAGTGCTGTTGGTGTCCCATGCATTCCTTTTTTAATTCTCATCCATGGATACTTTTATTGATTTCAGAGAGAGAGGAAGAGAAAGAGAAAAAGAAACAATGTGAGGCAGAAATATCAATTGGTAGATCAGTTGGCTTTTGTGCATGCCTGACCAGGATTTGAATCCACAATCTTTTGGTGTATGGGACTATTCTCCAACCACCTGAGCCACCCAGCTGGAGCCCATGCAGTTTCTCTTAAACAGCCCATGCATAAACTTACTGGGATTCATTTCCTCTAAGTTATAGCATTGGGGCAGCAGCTCGAAAGACACCAGGGACATATAGGGAGGAACTGAATTACTTGGCAAAGAGGTGAGAGCTGGTGAGGCAGCTTTCTACAAGACATAAGTGCTGGCAGAGGTCATTGTTCCTTTGCTGAACAACCACCCCCCCCCCCAACACACACACACACACACAAAGCAGTCAGGCAATGCCATATCTGAGTCCATAAACTTGGCTCACAATGTTTTTGCTCCATTATGATAATATCCTGAGGCTCAGGCCCACCCAGCTTTTGGGCTCACTCAAGCTGTTTCCAGTGTCTTTTCCACATGAATGGTCTGTCTTCACTCATACTGTAGACTTTACTCAAAACTTTCAAACAAGTAGCATCAAGCCTCTACATACCTCGCACCTCTTGAGAAATGGCTCTACGCCCAGCACTAGCAGCAGCCTGTCTCAGTTTATGGATTAGCCTTTGCTGGGAAACTCCAAGCCCAACACAAATAGCAGCCATCAGCAGATCTGAGCAGGGCGAAGGCAGTGGATCAGAGAAAAACAAAAACATTGGCTGACCTTGTCCTATACCTCTCAGGAGGTCTCAGAGCCAGCAAACCTCGTGGAGAGCCTTAGGCCACAATGAAGCACTACTCAACCAATTCCATGACCAACACAATCAAGGGGTAGACTCAGTAGGTACCTTAGCCCCACCAAAGTGAGTTCTACTCTATGGGGTCAGCCCTGCATAGATGATCCTCCATGGTAGTTGTTGCCAGTCCCCCAAGCCTATTGATATGGGGGTAAATCCCTCCCATTGACATGTCAACAGCAATCATGGTTCAACTATAGCAGGTGGGTACACAGCCCAAAGTTGGGGAGTGCACATGGAGCACCCAACTTGCATGATCAGAGAAGCTGCACCACTGCTATATAAGGCCACTCTACCAAGACTAGAACATGAAGCAGCTCTACCTAATACATAGAAACAAACAGAGAGAGGCAGCCAAAATGAAGAGACAAAGAAAAACATCCCAGATGAAAAAAACATAAGAGAATTCAGAAAAAAATACCAGACAAAATGGAGTCAAGCAATCTACCAGGTGTAGAGTTCAAAATTGGTTATAAGCTCAATGAACTTAGTAGGTGAACTCAATGATAACTTCAACACAAAGATAGGAAGCATAAAAGTGGGGCTAAAAACATAAAAAACAACCAGTCAGAAATGAAAATAGTTAACTAAAATTTATAGGGAATCAGGAAGGGAATAGAGGAAACAGAAGATCAAATCACAAATTTGGAAGACAAAGTAACAGAAAACACCCAATCAGAGCCACAAAAAGAAAAAAGGAATCCAACAAATGAGGTTAGTTTAAGAAGACTCTTGGACAACTTTATGTGTACTAACATTCACATCATGGGGGTGCCAGAAGGAGAAGAGAGAGAGCAAGAAATTAAAAACCAATTTGAAAAAATAATGACGAAAAATTCCCGTACCTGGTAAAAGAAATAGACATACAAGTCCAGGAAGAACAGAAAATCCCAAAGAACAAGATCTCAAAGAGATCCACACCAAGAGACATAATTTAAAAGCCAAAGGTTAAAGACAAAGAGAAAGGAGACAAGAGAAAAGTAGTTAGTTACCTATAAGGGAGTTCCCATAAGGCTATCAGCTGACTTCTTAATAGAAACTTTGTAGGCCAAGAAGGGATTGTTATAAAATATTAAAAGTGATGAAAAGTAAGGACCTACAATCAAGATTACTCTCCCCAGCAAAGCTATCATTTAGAATAGAAGGACAGATAAAGGGCTTCCCAGACAGAAAAAGCTAAAGGAGTTAACTGTCACCATATCAATACTATAAGAAATGTTAAAAAGTTTTCTTTAAGAAAAAGAATAAGAAAAATAAGATAAAATATGAATAACAAAATGGCAATAACTACATATCTATGAACGATGACTTTAAATGAAAATAGATTAAGTGCTCCAATCAAAAAACATAAGATGGCTGAATGTACAGCAAAATAAGACCCTTACATAAGCTGTCTATAAGAGACTAACTTCAGGTTGAAAGACACAACAGAGTGAAAGTAAAGGAATGAAAAAAATATTTCATAAAAATGAAAACTGAGAAAAAAAGTTGGGATAGCAATTCTTATACTATACAAATAGACTTTAAAACAAAAGCCACAATAAGAATCAAAGAAGTACCCAGCTATTCTTCTGGGTATTTATCTGAAGAAATCCAAAACACTAAATAGAAAAAAAAAAAAAACCCAAAAACCCATATACATCCATACGTGTATTGCAGCATTATATACAATAGTCAAAATACGGAGCAACCTAAATTTCCATCAGTAGATGAATGAATAAGGAAGAAGCTGTACATACATACAATAGAATATAAATCAGCAACAACAAAGAATGAAATCTTGTTATCTGCAACAACATGGATGGACATAGAGGGTATGGTGCTGAGTGAAACAAGTCAGACAGAGAAAGACAAATGCCGGATGGTTCACTTATAGACGGAATCTAAAAATCAAAACAAATGAACAAGCAAACACAAAAAGACTCACAGATACAGAAAACATTTTGTCAGTTGCCTGATGGATCAGAGGTTGGTGGGTGGGTGAAAAAGGTTAAGCGTTTGAGAAGTACATATTGGTAGTTACAGAATTGTCATAGGGATGTAAATTACAGCATAAAGAATATAGTCAACAATATTGTAATAACTATGTGTGGTGTCAGATGGGTACTAGATTTATCAGGGTGATCACTTTGTGAGTTATAGAAATGTCTAATAATGGGGTTCCCTACCTGAAACTAATATAATATTTTATATCAACAGTAATTTAAAAATTTAAAAAATTTAGGAAAAAGTATTTGGCATACAACAATGCTTCATATATTAATATTTACAATGAATATTATTATTCTGATTTACTATTTTATTTACTAAGATATCTATGGTTTCTATAGGTAATATATATAATTCGCATCTATCTGCACTCAGTTATAGTCTATTAGAAATTCCTATTGAGTCAACATTCATGATGTATCCAGAATTCAAATAAATCAAATGCTATTACTTTGCATTCAAAACCTTGCAGCAGCTTCTATTTTTCTTAGGATAAACACTGAGTTCTGCAATAGACAAGGATAACTTCCAAGCTCTTCTTAGGGCCTCACTATGCAGCCCCTCCCTTACCTCATCTCTGTTGCTCTCTCCATGTTCACCCCACTCCATGCAAACTCTCCTTTGCTCCTTCTAAAGACTCCAGGAAATGCTTTGGTCCTGAGTCTTTACTTTGGCTCCTCCTTCTGTCTGGAATGTTCTTCCAGGAAGCATGCTGCATTGCTAAATTCCTCATTGCCTTTTTGTCTAAACGTCACCTTATTAATACAGCAAACAGAGCATCCTTATTAAAGTTGCAACTCTCTTCCCGACCCTGCCCAGATGCACATGGCACTCATGATTCCCCCTACTATTTTCTGCATTTTGTTTTTTAATTTTTCCACTGAATTTAACGCCTTTTAACACACTATATGATTTGCTTATAAAGCATGTTTATTATTATATTCTACTTTCCATAAAAATGTAAACTTCCTGAGGGTTGGATACCTTGTTTGGTTCACTGGTTTCTAGCAATGAGAGTAATGCTTGGTACCTGATTGATAGGTGGTGGATAAATATTGGTAGCTGAGTGAGCCAACACCAAACTGAGCACACTGTTAAAATTTCCGTTTAATAAATGAGACCTTTATTTAGCAATTAACTATGCCATCCTGGAAAATTAACTTCTAGTAAATAAGGCAAAAAAATAATAGTAAATAAAAGCCCAAATGATGAGGTTTAAAGACAGAGTGAGAGATTTCATATTCAGACAAGATTCTACATTTGCATAAAGGAAGGTCAATTACTTCAAGCTGATGAGGAAATCATGCTCTCAGAAGCCCTGAGACTGCAAGCACTGTTTAGATCTATACTTTAATATTTAATTTCATATATTTCCTGAAGGAAACTGATTAATAATTGCAACTAGGGAAGTATATACTTTAAAAGACTGACCCCTGCAAGCTGTGTTTTTTGAAGATTAAAATAGTGCCTTTTTTTCTTATAAAACAAGTCACTGGCATGACATCTTTCTAACTTCACTGAGCTGAAAACAAATTGAGGCAAAATATGAAAGATAACTAATTAGCCATATGCTTTGTGGTTTTTTTTTGGGGGGGGCACAGCAACAAAGTGGTCTGGTACACATTTAGATAATTTAAGTTGATCCTGATAAAATGTTAATTTCAAATTATTATGCTCTTCAAAATTCCCTTTTCTTTTAACTATTTACTTCAACCCTCAATTTATTGTCAAATCTCAAAGTCCAGCTAATACACATTTATCAAAGAAGAGGGACCAAGGTCATGAACCCAACATTGTGCCATTTGTACTGTGCCAGCCCCTCAACACACTGTGTGTCCACTCAGTAGCTCCAGTTTGGGAAATGTTGGGGAAATGAGCAGCTTCAGGTTATCCACAGAGAGTGCAGTCTTCTAAGGACAATGAATAACTGAAATCTGATGAAGTAAGCATGTTTCAGGAGAAACTTAATGCATTCTTTAGTTCAGTTCTGTCCTTCATCTGCCATAAAATCCTGCTGTGTCTTCATTAGAGACTTCTTCCTTTTTCAATCTTTAAATTTGTAATGGAAAGCAATAATTCCAAACCAAGAGATTTAGAATATAGTCAAGTTTCCTACAAACATATTAATATTATTAATAAAACTTAAAATGACAAGGGAAAATTAGAAAAATGGATGCTAATGTAAATTTAAATATTGTGTGGAGAGCTTATGTATAGTAGGAAAGCCTAAATTTGCAAATTTTATTAATAAAAATGCTCTGAAATATTCTTAAACTTACAATCAGATTTCCACTGGCAGAGAAAATTAACTTTTAGAATAAAAAAGGTAATCGGTCATTTCCATGTTTACTGAGTCACTTTAAACAGATTTTAAAAATTTAAGCCAAGGATACCTAATTGGTTTCTTTCAACGTAGTAGTTTGGCTTTCATACAAAAAAAAAAAAAAATTGAATTGTCAAGAAATAACCTAAAACCCAAGAAACTTACACTAAAAATAAAAACTCTCTACCCTATTTTTAACTAGCAATTAGAAGTTTCAACACTAACAAGAAAAGTTGTCTCTGGATGTGAAAGAAGAATTATCAAAGCCTAAGGAATCCTCAGTCTTTACAATCTGGAAGTGTCTTTCCCTGGAGCTCTTGAGACAAAAAAATCCAAAACTGAAAGGCTTTGGAGCAAATGAACTTTGACATGGCACTATAAATTGAAACCAGTGACAGTGGAAGATGAGTAGTGTGTTCATACATGTAGATGTGACATTCCTGGTGATCGCTTGCCCGACTGAGCTAGTATCAAATAAAACAACTATCCCAGACCTGTTTACACTCTGGCCGTAAAGACCCTAGAGGAACGTAAGCTGTTAGAGCAGATATTTGTCAAGATTGATATAGCCCTTCCCTGGTCACCTTGATAGGACAATAATATAGAAAGATTTAGCTATTAAAATTGTGTCCTCATTGTACCTTTTCCTTTTGAAAATGCTTATGAAAGTAACGGATCACTGTTTTCTGGAACTAATTGAAACTGCAAGCTGAGTCTCCAGTCTTTCTTCTGAGAACCAAACCCATAACTATTTAGTAATTAGAATGATACTACTAAAATTTTTCAAGGAAACCTCTGTTCCTACTATTTAAGTGAGTATAACCATGGAAACCATGCAAGTTCTCATTGGGAGGAGGGCCTGTTTAAATAATCTCAATTTTTTAAATTATGCATGTCCTATGTAAAACTGAACCTTATATTATTTTATTAACTAATGTCACCCCAATAAATTAACAAAAAGAAAAAAATTTATTTCATCCATATATCCTTTTTTGTATACTTTTTCTGTTATTGTTTATCTTCTAAATTTATTGATTCACACAAATACTTAGGTTCCTATGTCCTTGAGAGGTAAATTGAATAAATCTCAACAGTATTTAGTCTCCAAAGTCACATGTACTCACCCAAAAATAAAAAAAAATAGAATTATGCATGCCCTAACATTTCCCATATAGGCAATTCCTCCTCAACACGTACTTTAGAACAATTATTAAAACTTCAGGATGGTAGTGATGAGATATTGCAATGATTAAAATATCATAAGAGAAAAAAAACATCCGTCTTAAAATTATTTGTCAGCTCTCTCCCATAGAAATAGCTATACAGACCCTCCTTGTCTTTTTTCAAAGGAAACAGAGGAGCAGCCATTGTGTTCAGCTGAGCACAATAAGAAAACCCCTGCTGCCTTGATTCTTTTGGTTCACTTTGCTTGAAGCCACAAGAAATAAACTTGGCAGCGTGGTATCAAGCACACTTGGGTTTGAATTCTAAATTCTGTTATTTATGATTGACCTTACAAATATCCCTTTACTCCCACGAATCTTGGATTTCTCACCTGCAGCAAATACATGATAACCACCTTATAAATTTGCTAAGTAGGTAGGAGATAATGTATCATAAATTCATAGCACTGTGCTTGGTATATAACATGCATTCAGTAAGTGTTGACCTACCCTGTCTTAGAAATTGTAACAATGTCTTGCAGTAATATACCACATTTTGAATTCGTAAAGTGCTTTCAAACATACTATCTCATTAACTTCTTAGAAGAAAAAAAGAAGGAAGGGAGGGAGGGAGAGGTGAATGAGGTCAGCAACTATAGTCCCACAATTTAACAGTTGAGGAAACATGACCAAAATGTTGGTTGCTACCCAAGGTCACAGAGTCATGACAACGATTAGATGTGGGAAGTGATCTGGCCCAATCTGTTCTTTTAACAAATGAATAAACAAAAATTTAGAGAACTTCAAGTTAGAACCAAACTGGTTTGCATTTTTCTAGGACAGCTGTCTTCTAACTACTCCCCATTGTTTTCACACAAGTAGGGCTCCAGCTGGAGCAAGGGCAGACCCAGAGAGTGGAGTTACTCCACTGAGAGCTTGGGAAGAAATATTTACCTATTCTGTAGTAGTACAGAGCTTCTCCCAGAATATCAAACCCTGATCACTTTCCACATGCACACAAAGACTCTATTATAGGCCCTAAGAGTTGAAAAGTTACTTTACAAATATCCCCCACCCAGATACTTTTCTATAAAATAGTAATAAATTGTTAGGCAAATGCAGTACTCAGAACCTCTTACAACCACCTCAAAATTACAACAAACTACAAAATGACCATAATATAGAATGCCTAAAACCTAGCTGAACATAAGTCCTAAAACTAAGGATATAAGGAAGCCACACTGATACAGGTAGAAGGGCCAGAGACACAGATGGGCTGGTCCCACACTGCTTTGAATTTCCCTTAAAGAGCAAGGGAGACTTAGCTTCACATCAGAACACTCAGCCCAGGGTTAGTGCTGGGAGAAGTCCCCACAACTTCTGGCTGTAAAAACCAGCAGGGATTGTAGCTGAATGAGACAGAAAATTTTGGAACCCCAGCCATTCCTATTAAGGGGCCCACACGTGGAATTACTCAGACTCACTCATTTTGAGCTCCAGCATTGGGGTAGCAGCTTGAAAGCCACCAGGGACATAAGGGAAGTACTGAATTGTTTGCTATCAGAGTAAGAACTGTCGAGGCAGCTTTCTACAAGACATAAGTGTTGGCAGAAGTCATTGTTCCCTTGCTGAGCCCTCCCCTCACAGAGAAGGCAGGCAATGCCATATCTGAGTGTCCATCAACCTGGCTATCATTGTTGACCCTGACCTGGTGATTCCCTGAGCCCTGCCCACCTAACTTGCAGAGCCACCCAAGCCCTTCCCAGTAGCTTTTCCATACAAATGACCTGTCTTCTCTAATGCTGGGGACTTTTTAAAAATCTCTCACACAAGCACCATCTGGTCTTCTACTGCTTGCTAATTGGCCTCAGGCCTAGCACTAGAGGAAGCAAGCCTACGTTCATAGCTTGGCTTCTCCCGGGCACCTGCAAGCACAGCGCAAGTAGTAGCCATCTGCATATTGCTCTGTAGCTCATACCAAATGGCCCTGGCCAGGACACAGCTGGTGGCCTCTTGGGAGGCTCCAGAGCCAGTGCACCCAGTGGAAAGTTTCAGATCACACCAGTTTACAGCCCAGACATCTCCATGAGTGACAAACATAAGGGGTGGAGTTGGTAGGCACCAAAGCCCCACTAAAGGGAGTTCTACTCTGTGTAGTTGGCCACCGCACAGTGGTTCCTCCACTGTAGTCTCAGCTAGTCCTCGCAGCTAATCAGCCTGGAGTGTCAATCCCTTCCAGGGATGCCAACAGCAATCAAGGCTCAACTACAATAGGACAGTACACACAGCCTATACAGAGGGTGCGCCTGGAGTGCCCAGCTGGGCTGAACAGGGAGGCCGCACCACAGGACTCTACAAGGCACCTACTACATAAGGCCAGTCTACCGAGTCTGGGAGACATAGCAGTACTACCTAATACAGAGAAAAAAAACAGAGAAGTAGTCAAAATTAGGAGATAGGCCCCAAATGAAAGAATAGGAGAAATCTCCAGAAGAAGAAATAAATGAAATGAAAGCAAGCAAATTAGCAGATATAGGGTTTAAAACAATGGTTATAAGGATGCCCAGGGAACTTAGTGAGAACTTCAATAACATAAAAAAAGGAAATGAAGTGCTCAGTTTGGTAGTACATATAGTAAAATTGGAAGACTACAGAGATTAGTATGGCCCCTGCCCAAGGATGACATAGAAATTTGTGAAGTATTCCATATTTTTACACATCTCCAAAAAGGATGTACAGATGGCCCATATACATATAAGAAGATGATCAATGTCACTAATGATCAGGGAGATGCAAATTAAAATTACAATGAGGTAACATTTCACACCTGTCAAAATGACTACCATCAATGAATCTATAAACAAGTGCTGGTGAGGATGTGGAGAAAAGGGAACCTTCATGCACTGGTGGTGGGAATGCAGACTGCTGCAGCCACATACTGTGGAAAACAGTATGCAGTTTCCTCAAAAAATTAAAAAAGGAACTGCCATTAGACCCAGAGATCTCACTTCTGGAAATACATCTGAAGAATCCCAAAACACCAACCAGAAAGAACATATGCACCCCTATGTTCATAGCAGCATTGTTTACAATAGCCAAGTGCTGGAAACAGCCCAAGTGCCATAAGTAGATGAATGGATTAAAAAAAAATGTACATTTACCCAATGGAATACTACACAGCTTTAAAAAAGAAGGAACTCTTACCCTTTGTGACAGCATGGATGGACCTGGAGATTATAAAACTAAGAAATATAAGCCAGTCAGAAAAAGACAAATACCATATGATCTCACTCACATGTGGAACCTAATGAACAAAATAAACTGACAAACAAGGCAGGACCAGAGGTATGGGATACATGGAACAGACTGATAGATCTCAGAGGGAGAGGGGTGTGGGGAACTGAAAGAAATTAGCCAGAGGACATATATGCATACAAGCATAGCCCATGGACACAGACAACAATGTGGTAAAGGCCAGGGGCGCTGTGTGGAAGGGGGATAAGAAGAGGGCAGCAAGTGAGGACATTTGTGATAGTGTCAACTCCAAAAAAGGACATGAAAACCATAAAAAAATGAAACAATTAAAAATGAAGGATACACTAAATGAAATGAAGAATATATTAGAGGGAATCAACCAGGAGTCAATGAAGCAGAGAATCAAATCAGTGATTTGGATTATAAGGAAGCAAAAAACACCCAATCAGAAAAAGCAAAAATTAAAAAAAATACAAAAAAAAAATGAGGATAGTATAAAGAGCCTTTGGGATAGCTTTAAGCATACTGACATTAGCATCAAGGGGGTGCCAGAAGAAGAGAGGGAGTAAAATGTTGAAAATCTATTTGAAAATATAATAACAGAAAACTTCCCAAACCTGGTGAGGAAAACATAATAGAAGCCTAGAAAATGAAGAGAGTCCTACACAAGATGAACTCAAAGAGACCCACACCAAGACACATCATAATTAAAATGCCAAAGGTTAAAAACAGAGAAATAAGAGAAAATAAGTTATTTATCTACAAGGGAGCTCCCATAAGACTGTCAGCTGATTTCTCAACAGAAACTTTATAGGCCAGAATAGATTGGTATGAAATAATTCAAAATGATGAAAAGCAAAAACCTACAACTAAGATTATATCACTTAAAATCAAAGGAAACATAAAGAGCTCCCCACATAAGAATAAGCTATAGCTCATTACTGCTTAACCATCATTACAAGAAATGTTAAAGGGTCTTCTTTAAGAAGAAGAAAAATAAGATAAAATTATAAATAAAATGGCAATAAATACATATTTATGAATAATTAGTTTAAATGTGAGTGATTAAATGTTCCAATCAAAAGATACTCGGTAGCTGAATGATTAGCAAAACAAGACCTTTACGTATGTGGTCTATAAGAGATTCATTTCAGATTGAAAACACCCACAGACTGAAACTAAACTGATGGAAAACATATTCAACGAAAATAGAAACAAAACAAAACAAAAAGTTGATGTAGCAATCAACACATATAAGAAAAAATAGACTTTGAAACAAAGGCTACACCAAGAGACAAAGAAGGACCCAGCAAGTTCACTTCTCAGTATTTATCTGAAGAAACCCAAACACTAAATCTAAAAGACATATACATCATTTATATATTTATTTCAGCATTGTCTACATTAGCCATGGTATGGAACCAAATTGAGTGTCCATCAATAGATGAATGGGTAGAAAAAACAAGCTGTGCAAATATACAATGAAATATGATTCAGCCACAACAAGAAATGAAATCTTTCCTTCTGCAACAACATGGATGGACACAGCGAACATTATGCTAAGTGATATCAGTGAGACAGAGAAAGAAAAATGCCATATAAGTTCATTTAAATATGGAATCTAAAAAAGAAAATAAATGAAAAGGCAGAACAGAAACAAACTCGTAGATACAGAAAACATTTTGATGGTTGCCACATGGAAGAGTAGTTGGGGGACTGGTGAAAAAGGTGAAGGGATTAAGAAGTAAAGATTGGTAGATACAGAATAGTCACAGAGATATAAAGTACAGCATAGAAAATATAGTCAATAATATTGTAATAGCTATATATGGAGTCAGATGGGTGGCACCATATGTAGTTACTGCACTAGATTTTTCAGGGTGATCACTTCATAAGTTAAGTAAGTGTCTAATCATGTGGTTGTACATCTGAAACTAAAATAATGTACGTCAACTGTAACTGAAAAATTAAAAAAGAAGAACGAATTGTAATAAGTCCTAAAATAAGGCTAGATGACCAAGACAGAATTTTACTTGGATGACCTTTTTACAATTACTTTGAAGTTTTAAATACATTTAAAAAATAATATCTGCTTTAATGGGGCATTAATCACACACTCAGCTGGCCAAGTGGATAATCCAGCACTCCCCACACATGTGTCTTGGCTTGCTGAACACCCTGACTGCACAGTGGGCAGTTGGGTTAATTAATCCTTTTCTTTCTTTAGCGCCCCTCTTTGTTGCATTTACACTTTCTGCCTCTGATTCCCCCCACACACACACACACATAAAAAGGACTCCTGCCTTTCCAATCCGAGCTATTTCCATATTGATAAACTTGCTTCCTCACTGAAAGAGGATTTTAAAAGATAATATCTTGAAGGCATAAAGTTATCTATGGTGCATGGAAAACCTGGGTTTCATTGTAGTTATTACATAGTAAATTCTCAGTAGCAGGGAGGCAAGTAATCTCTTGGAACTGGAAGTCTGGATTCAGTGCAGAAAAATTACATGAGAAAGGAATACAAAATTCACTTAGATGGAAATACATTTAACAGATCATCATTTCCTTGCTTGCCTCACTCATATATTATAAGAGTCTAAATAAAAATTTCCTGGACTCTTAGCCTTATGCACAATACCTTGCTTTTAAACACAACTCAAGGATTTCTTATCTTTCTGTGGGACTGTGTGATTCACTACAATACTGTTGGCTAGCTGAAATCATCTCTACTTTAATTCACAGTTGTCTAAAATCACTTATGAGAAAGGACACTGTTGTGAAACCCCTACAATCCTTAGAGATCACCTTCTTTTGCAATTTTAAGATTTTAAGTGAATATTGGAATAATTTTAAATTTCTATTACACAGTCTTATTTTATTCATATCTAAATTAATATAAAGTACTACATTCTTCAATTATATTTACAAGTTATTTTTAAGACCTATGTGATTTTATTTTAGAGAGAGAGAAAGGGAGGGAAAAAGAAGGAAAGGAACACTAAGGTGAAAGAGAAATAGCAATCAGTTGCCTCTTGTCTGTGCCCTATGGGGGACTGAAACCACAACCCAGTCATCAAACCAGTGACCTTTTGTTTTTCAGGACAATACCCAACCAACTGAGCCACAACAGTCAGGGAAACACATATATGATTCTTTACCTAAACATCTATTTTTCATACTTACAGAAATTTTCATTTATATTGTGCATGAAGCTTCTATTTAGAATATGTGTGTCCTCTTTCAAAAATCTCATTTATCTTTCCTTATAGATGCATTTTCCAATTCCTTCTTTTTGATAGCCTTAACCATGCACATCAAAAAATATTAAGTAATTGCACAATTTAATGCTAATATTTTTCTCATCTCTGCATTAATTCCCTATGTCCCAGCACCTCTGCCCTTACCTTAGTTAGGAGAAGGTAGTATTGTTTAGGGCGATGTAGACCCTTCACTGCAATAAATGCAAACACATATCTTCATCTTCCTTCCTCTCTGAGTGGATATTGAAAAGAGGAAAAGGAGCTCTAGCTGATACATTGACCTTTGTCTTGTGTTTTCATTGGCTTCTTCATCTTCCTTGTCCCTTCAACCCAGTATGACCACTGCTGCGTCAATGCTACCTCATACAATGACCTGTATGGATGAAGAAGCCTAGATTTGCACTCTTGCTGCCCACATCTAGAAGTGATTCCTTGGCTCAGGACCCATCTCAAAGGCAGGCATTGTCAAATGGTGCTCTTGAACTCCCTTACTTCCTTCCTCCTTTCCTTCCTCCCTCCCTCCATTCCTCTCTCCTTTCCTCCTTCCTCCCTATCTCAAAGCAAAATACAAAGAGATTAGTAACAGCTGTGAATTTTAAATTAGCTTTGTCATACATCATTATCTTTTTGTGTCTTTAAATAATTCTTTTTATACCCTTGTCAACAATATCAATTGTGTGTGCCAATATATTTTTGTGTAATTTATAACTAATCTATTTTGCTTCTTACAGACTTTGTCCTCCTCCTGGCATAATCTCAGTTTATCCAATGCATGAGGTGTGCCTCCTAGTATGTGAATGGTTTGCTTTGAAAGTTGAACTACTGCACTTCTCACTGCTTTTCCCCAGAGAAATCTGGGTATTAAAAATGCCTCCATTTACTAAAAGAGGCTTTCTTCTGGAGAGCACTCAGTAGAGAGTTATTGATGGCATATAAGCAATATATTAAGATCTCCTGAAGAAAACTTGGCCAGAAAAATACCAAGTTGATGCTGAATTTATAACCTAGATATACTTTGGAGGAATTAGCAACTGAGAATGTAAAACAAATTCCAGTGGATGAAATATAACATCTAAGGTTAATACATTCAACAAATATTACTGAGTAGCTACTACATACCAGGCACTATTATAAATGATGCAGAAACTTGAAGGAAGTGATAAAGTTTACCAAGTGGGTATCTGGGAAAAAGTGATCCAGGCAAAGGGAACAGTGAGTAGATAGGACCCTTACTTGCTCACGGAATAAGGAAAGCGGTAAGAAGACCAGAGAGGCTTGGAAGAGTGAGCAAGAAGAATGGCTGGAGGAGTCATATCAGTGGGGCAGAAAGAAAGGTAAGAATATGTCCTGAAAGAGTCCAAAAATGAGAGAAGGTCATGTAGGGCCATGTTGATGATTATAAAGACTTAAGATCTTATTCTGCATGAAACAGGAAGATATTGCATAGCTCTGAGTAAAGAAGTCACATAGTCAAACTCAGGTTTTGGTAGGATAACTCCGGCCACTAAAATGGAGCATGGGTTCAGCAGGGATTTTGATTAAGCGGAAGGTGCAATCGTATAGGTGAGCAATGACAATGGCTCTGGCCAGGGTGGTAGCAATGAAAAGTGGGTGCTCTATGTATATATTTTAAACATAAAGCTGTGGATTACATGTGGTATGTATGAAGGATCTTAGAGTCAGGATAACTCGTAAGATGTTTCACCTAGAAATGGGAGGGATGGGGTTGTCCATCACCTGAGATCACTAAAATGTGGGTGGAGGAGATTTGGTGGAAAAGATCAGAAGTTTAACTTGAGATGTAAATTGAGAAATTTATTAGACACCTGAGGATTTATACAAGAGTCTCCCTAACAGAAAAATCTCTCTTTTTTCCTCTTTCATGCCTCCTTTTTCTAGTTATTCTCCCTCTCCATCTCCAAATAATAATTTCCAAAGAAAAATGTTCTGCTTAGACCTTCTTAGTTCTGTTCATCCATGGTACAATCTATAGTAGTGTTCAGCAGAAAAGCAGAAAATATATTATGTAATTTTCAAAGATAAAATTTATTTCATTGTTGAACTGATTCTGATAGGAAGCAATAATACACAGCCTGTCATAGAATTATAGACTTTTAGGAATCTTGGGCAGAATCTACAGCAACCTCTTATTTTATACTTGAGGAAGCTGAAGCCCAGGGAGGATAAATGACTTTTGAAAGGTCAGTCATCTAGTTATTACAGAGCTGGAGCTGGAATTCAGGGATCCAGCAAGCTATTAGAGCACCTGGCCTCTCAGCTGATTTCCTGCTTTTATCATTATTCATATGTTACAGCATTCACATTCTACTTATATATTTGTATGTGAATAAAATTAAATGCTAGGTCTCTAGCATAGAGTCACCACTTTCCTGGCTTTGAAAAGAAATTTTTTTCTGTTCCTTCTTTTTTCTAATTAAATGCCTTTGAAATCTTCTCTTAACCTTAAAATGAATAGGACCATACACTGTAAAACATCAAGCAGATGAATGATTTGCACCAATAAGGTGGTCTGGGATTTAAACCAGAGAAAATGTAACTTTTAACATTTAAATACATTTAAATGAGTAGAGTTCTGCTATATGAGTACCATGCCATTACAACAGTTCTAAAACATTATTTATGGAGAGAGTACTGGGCTATCGCAATTTAGAAAAGAAATCTGAATATTAATATTTTACGGCAGCACCTTCTTTTACTACAGGTTTAATTATAATTTCATACAGAAAAGTTCAGGATCAAACGAGGACAAATGATAAAATCTCACCCAAATAGGTAATACTGAATCACTTTAATTATAATATTGTATAGTTATATAAAATGGAAGATTATTGGTTTGGTTATCATTTTTAGCAGTACTTTCTGTATGTTCTTCAGGAAGTCCTCACTGGACCGTGATGTTTATTGGATTCACAAAGGAGACACTAGATTTACTGGAGACTGTAAATCCTTCTTTTAAGTTCTGACATTATGGAAATAGCCTAGACTTCTTTAAGGTAATTAAATAGCCGCACAATAATCTTTCAATAGAATTAGAACTGACTTTGGAACTTCCTTTCAACTAGGTTCTCTCTTAACATGAGGCAGCCAAATAGGGATCATTGAAGAATAGAGCAAATCAGTATGTGAAATATACTTTGTTGAAGCTGTGTTTTTAAGCACTTCTGCTTTGCCTCTATGCTTTTCAGTCTTTACTCATGGCTTTCTTCTTTTCACGCAACATGCTTAATATGCAACTCACTCACCATGTGGCTTTGCTCATTCTTCTCACCTGCCTTGAATGCCTCAAATCCCAATTTTCCATCCTCAAATCAATGGCTTTTACAAATTGTCTTTCCAAGTGCAGGAAGGTGATTTATTGAAAATTTAATGTAGGCAGATAATCTACTGAGAAATTAGCATGTTTTATTTCTAAGCTGCATTCATTAGGGGGAAAAGGCGGGGGGGGGGGGATTGTTCCATCTCCAAGGATACAACCAAAAATTATTCCTGAAGACTGAGCTCTGCTTATACCACAGAATGAGAAAGAGACATTGTCTGTTTCAAAACTAGAAAAGAAAATTTATAGGCTAGTATGGGCTAAAAGCAGTTTATTAAGCAGACCTTGGAGTCAAGGTTTAGGTCACCCATTGCACCACCTGGGTTACATAGTGATTTTCAACTTGCAGGAATAAAGGCTAATGTGACAGTCAAAGAGAAAGACCACTTTGGAATTGCATAAGCTCCACCAATCTGTGTGTGATCACACAGACAAGCATGGGTCCTGTGGCCACAAGCAATGACCAGCATTAGAAGTCCTACCACACATGTGTCTACAGGACAATGCTGGGTATTTGAGCTGAACTTAATTTGAATTAAGCAAAGACATATGATATTGCCTGACAAATGTTTTAACAGAATTTTACCTGCTACTTACAATAATTGGCTTATAAACAACACAAAGTAGAAAAAGGAAAACAAAAACAAAAGTGATCACATCATTTAAGTGTTTGATGAAGTAACATAAGTAAAAAGCCATTTCCAATTTTAAAAGTTGTGAATTTAAGTACTCATTCATTGTTTTCACATATCTAAAATTTTAGTTTTAAGTTGAAATATATATAATAATGACACATGTATTTTAATGAAGAGAGGATATATAAAGAAAGGGTTAACAAGATGAGAAAAAAAAATCAAACTTCACTCTGTCCTAAATCATCTACATCAGAAAAAAATGTAGATTCACTCAGTCTACTTTCAAAATAAATGTCATATACAGCCAAATAATATTGCCAGAAAAGTGTCATCTTTGTATATATTTTAGGTAGATTCTGTTAAATTTTTACAACCTTCATATCTGACAGTTTTCCAAACCTTCCAGATCAAAGCTAGAAGCATAATATTATATGTAAGAACAGGGCTCAAGCAATAAGATAAAGGGTAGGAGGAGATGGATTTGACAAACATTAATGATCAATGAATGCCTCCTATGGCTTGTGAAGGTCTCCTTTTCTCTCTTTTGAGATACCTGACCTATGCTACAGAATAACCCCTGCTTTTGTGGTCAATGGAAGTTTACAATGTATTGTGCATATCTATTATATGTACAAGACAATATAGGAGGAAACAAATGAAATCCTTCCTCTAATTGTGAAGATAAAATTTACCTGCATGGAATAGCTAAAGATATTTGCAAGATAGCATATTATCAAATACTCTCCTGAATGCTGTTAGGAATTCATTGATTACAAACCTTTTACAATCCATTGAAAAGGCTTACCCTTGTAGAAGGTGAACTTGAAGATAGACTTTACAAAACACATTAATGAAGAGGAGTTGGGTAGAGCACCTCAGGCAAGATAAATACAAGAGCATAAGGGTAGATTTAGATCCAGGGTCCATACCTGAAGGATAGTGTTGATACTGTGCTAGTAGAAACACAGGGTTCTTGCCTAGGGAATGGATAAGATAATGGAGGATACACGAAATGAAACCTTAAATGAAAGGCACCAAGAAGAAAAGTTTGAACTCAATGCAACAAATTGTAACTGCTTACTTCATATACCACCAACTGACCATTTTAGCTTTCAATCAATTCACTTTAGATTTATGTGTTGATACTAAAAACAAAACAAATCTTTAAGTCTCTCTAGATTTTGCTGTGGTAAAGAAGGATGGAGAGAAAAGTGTCTAAAGTCGAGGTCCATCTGTACTTACAGATCTTCCTATCCTGTTATACATATCTTGCTAATTCCTACATAAATATTTACTCTTATGGTTAATTCCCTCTTAGGAAATCTTCTGTCCCTCTGTCACATTTTTTCCAGATTATACCATCCATCAAGTTCTAGTTTACGAGTATATCTCTTTTTCTCTAATATATGTGTCAGAATCACCTTCATCTATACTATATTTAACTTTCAATTTTCTATACACTTATAGTATTTTTAAAACTCACAATCACCAAATATGATATTGAAGACAATTATATTTGCTGCCTGTTATACAATAAATTATGTCCTCCCAAATTCATATGTTGAAGCTCAAACCCCTACCAGGCAGTGAGACTGTATTTAGATATAATGTCTTTAAAAAGGTAATTAAATCTAAATAAGGTCAGGAGGGTGGGGACCTAATCCATAACACCAGTGTCCTCATGGACAACAGTGTGGTGATTGCAGGAGGGAGGAGGTATAAGGCAATTAAAGGGTAATGAGGAAAAAATACAATAAAAACTTTAAAAAAGGAGGTAAAGGGATTAGTCAAAGAACATATATGAAAGACTCATGAACATGGACAATGGTATGGGGATTGGCTATGGATGTGAGGAGCAGGTTGGGTGCAGGGGGACAAAGGAGCAAAATAACTTTTGGGACAATTGTAATAGCATAAACAATAAATCATTAATATAAAAATTAAAGGAAAAGAAAACAAGGAGAAACCAGGAGTGTATGTGCACAGAGGAAAGCCCATATGAAGGCATGGAAAAAGGGTAGCTGTCTGCCAGCCATGGAGAGAGGTCTCAGGAGAAACCAAACCTGCACACACCTTTCTTTGGGAAGAAATAAGTTTCTGTTGGTTACAGTACTCAGTTCATGGCAGTTTGCTATGACAGCCCAGTAAAACTAATATACAGCCTGTATTTACTGACTACTGATCTTATCTTCCCTATTTCACTCTGATCCTCTGGAAGGCAGGAAACAAATTATTTAATTTTTAAAAAATATATTATAGGAGAGAAGATGGTGGTGTGGTAAGAGGATGCACATCCCTCTTCCCCCTTCACACAGGTGAAAAACCGGGCCAATTTTCAATGGAGCACAGCGAACAAATACCAGAAACACAGCATGTTTGAAAAGAGGAGCTCAAAAATTGCAGTTGGACATTGAAAAATCAGATGGTAAGAAGAGTACTCCAGCAGTGTGGAGACCAAGGCGGGGACTGAGATCCAGGGCCAGTGCTGGCCCTAAGACTCTAGGAAGGAAGCTGGGTCAACCGCTCAGTGATCAGCAGAACAAGGTCTCAGCAGCACTGGGATAAACCTGGTTGCTTGAAATCTCAGAGAGAGGAGTTAAGATTTCATAGCGCTGGAAGGACTGAGTGTTGGAGCTCGCACTTCTGTCTATGCCCACGCGCCATTGTAAAGAGCTGCTCAGGGATCCGTTGGCACCAGTGTGCTACTGAGAGACCCAGGGTGCAGTTGCTGGGTGCCTCTACGGTCTCTTGCCCCCATGCGAGCTCGCGCCAGCAGGGAGCAGTGATATGGTCTCTCGGCACCATTGTGCCATCGGAGACCTGAGTGGGCTGCTGGGAGATCTTAGACACTGGTGTGCAACCTGCGTGGGGGTCAACTTGTCCTCGCAGGACAGTTGGCACCTGTGCATGGAAGGCTGAAACACCATCAGCGTTTGCGTCCACGTGACGGCGGTAGGAGCCTGCCACCACAGAAGACACACCTGAGGCTCTGTGTGGAGAGGCCTGGGCTAGCTCTGAGGACAGTAGGCCAAAGAAAACTGAGTGCTGAACAAGGAGAAAAACAATATGGTCACCCCTCGGCCACTGCAGTCATCAAGGCCAGAAAAACCAGCTTGGCAAGACTGATAACAGCAAGAGTTGGCGGTTTTGGTGTCTTTCGTTTTTTTTTTTAATTATTTTTTTTTTCTTTTTCTCTTTTTTATTATTTATTTTTCATTATTTTGATCTTTTTTTTACCTGTCAACTACTTTTTGCTTCTCATTACTTCTTTCTTGTTTTATTCCTTCTTCCATTCCTTCCAAGCTCATCTCTTTTTCCTTTCTCTTTTTTTTCTTCTTTTTTTTATTCTGCTTTTCTTTATTCTCTTTTTATTTTTTATTTCCTTTTCCTTCCTTTCTTTTTTCCTTTCCTTCTCTTTTCTCTTTTTAATCACATATGAGTCAGACAAAAACAAAACAAAACAAAACAAAACCCTGGAAATGTGGAAAGACCAGAGTTGGTCCCAAAGAGGGGGCATTTCAACAGCTGAGACACTGGAAGCCGTGAACACCAGGATACCTGAAGGAGACAGCACCACTGAATCTCACAGGCATTCTACCACAGAAGTTCACACCATAAACCCAGGGAACCAGAACAAATCAATTTAAGAAACTGAGCCTAACAAGAAGAGCATCACAAACAATGGGAAGACAAAGAAACAATCCCCAAATGAAAGAAAAGGAGGAAGCCCCAGAAAGAATGCTAAATGAAATGGAGGCAACTCAACTATCAGATTTTGAGTTCAAAGCAATGGTTTCAAGAAGCTCCATGAGCTCTCAATGAGCTACCAGAAACTACAGGGAAGCTACAAGGAACTCACTACAAACTATATCAACATGAAAAAGGAAATAGAAACTATCAACAAGGGCCAATAGGAAATGAAAAATACAATTTCTGAACTGAAGAACACAGTGGAAGGAATGAAAAGCAGAATCGATGAAGCAGAAGATTGGATCAGAGAGTTGGAGGACCAAGTAGAAAAAAGCATCCAGAAAGACCAAGAAAAGGAAAAGAGGCTCAGAAAGAATGAAGAGGGATTAAGAGAAATACAGGACAATATGAAATGTAATAATATCCGTATAATAGGGATACCAGAGGGAGAAGAAGAAAAGCAAGGGATAGAAAACCTATTTGAAAAAAGTAATGATGGCAAACTTAGCTAATTTGATGAGAGAAAAAGTCACACAAATCCAGGAATCACAGAGTCCCAATCAAGAGGAACCCAAAGAGGCCCACTTCAAGACACAACATAATTAAAATGGCAAAATTCCAAGACAAAGAGAGAATCTTAAAGGCAGTAAGCGAGAAAAAGGAAGTAATATACAAGGGAGCCCTGATAAGGTTAGTGTCCGACTTCTCAATGGAAACACTACAAGCCAGAAGAGAATGGCAAGAATATTCCAAGTAATGAGAACCAAAGGCCTGCAACCAAGACTACTTTACCCAGCAAGGCTTTCAATCAAGATAGAAGGCCAAATAAAGAGCTTCCCAGACAAAAGAAGTCTAAAAGAATACACCTCTACCAAGCCACTCTGCAAGAGATACTAAAGGGCCTGCTTTAAAGAAAGGAAGGAAAAGAGAGAGAGAGGGAGAGGAACACAGGTACAAAAATGGCAATGAATAAGTACCTATCAATAATAACCTTAAACATAAAAGGATTAAATGCTCCAATCAAAGGCATAGAATAGCTGAATGGATAAGAAAGCATGACCCACACATATGCTACCTACAAGAAACCCACCTCAGGACAAAAGACCTACACAGACTCAAAGTGAAGGGCTGGAAACAAATTTTCCAAGCAAATTGACAGGAAAAAAAAGCTGGGGTAGCAATACTCATATCAGACAAAATAGACTTCAAAAGAAGATCCATAAAAGGAGACCCAGAGGGTCACTTCATAATACTAAAAGGAAGAATCCACCAGGAAGACATAAACATTGTAAATATATATGCACCCAACATAGGAGCACCTAAATACATCAAAAAAATCTTAGAGGACTTCAAGAAAGATATTGACAGCAACACATTATAGTAGGGGATTTTTATAGTAGGGGATTTTAACAACCCACTGTCAAAAATAGACAGATCTTCTAAACAAAATATCAACAGAGATATTGTGGCATTGAATGACACTCTAGATGAAATGGACTTAACTGATATATATAGAGCCCTTCATCCCAAAGAAACTAAATATACATTCTTTTCAAATGCACATGGAACATTCTCAAAGATAGACCACATGATAGATCATAAAACTAACCTCATCAAATTCAAGAAAATTGAAATCATACCAAGCATTTTCTCTGACCACAGGGGACTGAAACTAGAAACCAGCCCCAAGGGGAAAAACACAAAGTCCTCAAAATCATGGAGCTCGAATAGCATGCTATTAAACAATGAATGGGTCAAGAACGAAATTAGGAAGGAAATAAAAAAGTTTCTGGAAACAAATGAAAATGAACTCACACCAACCCAAAACTTATGGGACACAGCAAGGCAGTCCTCAGAGGAAAGTTCATAGTGATACAGGCCTACCTAAAAAAGATAGAAACATCTCAAACAAACAACTTAACTCTACACCTACAAGAACTCCAGGATCAACAACAAAGACAGCCCAGAGCAAGTAGAAGGAAGGAAATAACTA